>VRLP01005037.1:0-41245 GCA_009660295.1 Lophius piscatorius | reverse complement strand
CTTACATCTACAAACCAGAACATGACATCATGGTGATGCTTTGACTCACCTCCTCACCGATTCTGTTATATCACACACATGGTTTCCAACCTATTGGTATGTTTCGCCTTGACTGTATCCAAGCCTGTCTCCTAGAAATGACAAAGCCACACCAAATCATTTCAGAAAGGAAACATAGCCTCACAGCTAATGTTTATTTCAGCAGTACATCTATGCATTGCACTAAAGACGCATGGAGGTGTTCAGGGATGATGACGGTTGTCCAGGTCTCAAGATTCCAAACACCAGAAACCACAGATTGAGAATAAGTGCACTTTGGGTAAGGTTTGGTAAAGATTGTTTTGGGTTTAATGATCCAGAAAACAAATAAAAACACATTGGTTGGCATTACAGTCATTGATTATTAACATATTTGCTGTTGCAAATTACCTGCATTTGAATGGACTTTCCAGAAGGAAGGGTTTCCTGTCGTCAGCATGACACCGATGTGATGCACTGTCACCTCACAGCAAGAATGTTCTTGAACACCCAACCGGTAAAGTTTCTGTGTGGAGTTCTCATGTTTTCCCTGCGTCGGTGTTGGTTTTGTGGGTTTCCTTTCACAGTCCAAAACCATGCAACAGTTGAACTGGTGACCATAAATTGCTCAAATGTGAGTCTGAACAGTTATTTGTCAGCCCTGTGACACACTTCTGACCTTTTCATGGTGTACCACTTCTTTTCCAAGGTCAGCTCAGATTGGAACTATCCCAAATGTGAGCCTGTAAAGCACTTATAGAAAAGGGTTAGTAGATGTATCACATTTGAATCTGCAGGGCATCTAATGAGGCAATAAAGCTCCTCATTTTGTAGAGAGAGTTTCTTCTGTTAGATTTCAGTGACATCACAGGTAAGTGGTTTCATGCCTTTTGATTAAACCACACTCATCTCTGGCTCTTACCTCAGGGTAGGACTTAGTCATATTCTTAATTACTGGTCAGACCAAAAAAACTAGACATCAACTCATCCTTTATCAATTAGACGTAAACGGTCGGCTATATTCCCTTTTAATCAAAGATTACTAATCAACATTCCTGCTGGGAGACCTTTGATAAGACAGAGGAGTCAGTTTGCTGAAAATTGAGTAAATCTCCTCCATTTGGCGTTGAATCATCTGTAGGTGGTCTAATCATCTCGGCTCCGCACCCACACTCATCCTCACTGCCATTTCTTCACTGCAGTGACTTCACTTGACTCTGTGACACACACACACACACACACACACACACATGCAGACACAGACATACAGTCTACACATGTAGAGCTGCTGACCCAAGAAGACAAATCAAAAAAGCCTTGGGGCTCGGCCTGCCCGACCAAAGAGATGAGGTCATCCGACAGAGCCTCATTTTCCTTCAAATTGCACCTCTGATCAGTGCGGTGTTTCCTGCAACAATTACACTGACCCCAAGTCCTCATTAGCAAATAGTGTGGAGGAGGAAACTAAAAGGAACAAGACCACTCGGTTTGTGCGAGCAGGATGTTTGGTCCAGAGAGGGTTTCAGTTTTCTTCGACTCATCTTTATCTCGCACCATGTCTCGAGGCTTCTTCTCAACATCACCCTCTGATTAGATGGTTTAGGGTTCTGCTTCATGTGCTGGAGGTCCGATGATGACCGCTCCTATAGTAATGTGGGGATTATGTCACGTGAAGCCAGTTTTTAACCTATAGACATTTATCAAACCGATCATTAGGAATACATTTGCAGACATGAAGCAAAACCTTTTTAAAGTGGTGCAGTTAAGCTCTTTGCTATTTTTGGGTCTTGAATTGAATCCCCCACAGCACATTTCTTTCTGAGCAGACCTACAACACTGAAAACACGCAAAAAATCTTCATATTCGGAGGATCACATTTCTCCTTAATACAGTGCACACACACACTCTAACACACAAGCAGACTCGTTCAAAAGACAACATGCACCTGGCTTCTGAGGTCAGATACAGGACACCCAGGTCTTGTAGCAAATCGGAGTGTGTGCCCACCCAAATATCTCCCCATCTACTGGATGGACTGGCACATTCTTGGTCCAATGTGTCTTAAAAAGTTTGGTAATCCCCCTCACTAGAACATGTAAGGTTTTTAGGTAATTTCCTAGAAATAAACAGCAGAGCTACTGGAATGTATTAGAATCTTGCTGGACTACTTGAACGTATTTGCATCTTCACAATGCTTACAGACATTGGAGGACATGCACTGTCCTTCTTAGAGCTCCGAGGTTTACCCCTGATTTTAAATCTCTTACCCACTATTGCATTTTCAACGCCTGAATTGGTTGTTCTGCCTTGAGGTTACAGCTGTATTTGTTGCCAGTGTTAATTTGGGTCAGCGCTGGAGTTCTGGTCGCTCCATACAGCAACCTAAGTGTTGGGCGTAACATTTGGTCACCATAGATTTGCCCACTGGCATATTTTAATTTCACGGGGCCACCTTAAGGCCTGACCCATATCATTTGAAAAATCAATGGAAGTCATCGTCTTCACTCTCAGGACTTATTTCTAGTGTCTGCCCCTAAAGATGTAATGCATTTGGTAAATGGGCCACGAACCTCTGGTTGTGGATGCTTTGAATGATTCCTACAACCCTGACATTATCCCTGATGGTGATGTCATGTTATATATATGGATGATTCATGTTGATATCTTGTTTTTTTCAAATTCGTCAATTGTTATTTGTATATCTACATTTTTGCAACACTGTGTGCTGCTGCCTGTGTTGACCAGGATGCTCTTTGGAAATTATAATTTAGCTAAATGACACCTTCCTGGTTAAGTAAATGAATAAATAAAATCCTTAAAAATGTTTGAATGGATTGCCCAAAAGATTTTATTCATTTTATTTATAAATTTTTTGACTATGACCAAGACTATGACCAAATACATTTGACTATGACAAAATACATTTTAAGTCATATATCTTTCATAAATTAATTGGATTATGCATTTTATTAGGAGAACATAAGCCTTGTCACAGAGAAAATTCATTCATCAGTTTTGTCATATTAGAATGATGATCATGACTTTTTGTTATGCTCACACATAACCTTAATGGGAAAATGCCAATAAACCAACATCTTGCATAGCGAAAGGTATGATTTTAGAGCTGAGTCAAAGGTGATCTGTTAAAATGGATGGTTTGGCGATGCAGGAACTTGATTTATCCCCAAAACATGGGAACCTCCAAGCAAGAGCTGGAAACTGTTATAATTCATCCATGCAGCTCCGGGCCAAACAGCTCCCACTCCAGTCAATATGATCTACGAGTGTCCATGAGCCCCAGACGTAAGTAAATGTATACCCAGCTAATTGGTGCCACAACAGTCAGACGCTGTAAATCAGAATTATATCACCTGTTGTTTCTAACCAGAGGAGTGACCGATGAGAAACTCCTCCTGAGATTATCTCATGATTTTTTTTAATTTCTCAGTTTTGTATCTATTTGACTGTGTGCCCAGTTTGACCTTAAATCTCTTTTTTCCTGGTGTATTTAGTGTTGCTGCAGGTGGAGATACATTTTGGTCATTATTCTCTTGAAGTATGAGTTTTTTTTAAAGGCTCTTGCAGGGAAGACAGCAGGAAAGACAATGTTGTTCCTGCCAGGAACATGAAGTTTCACACAAAATAGTTCTAACAGTTCAATTCCAGGCAATCGTTAAATAGCTTTTGGTTAATTCAAAAGCTATGATATATGGTTTAAAAGTAGAAACACAATAGTCATGAGGTATGGGATTAATGGAAATATTTGCTTTGTCTTAAAGATGCAGATTCCATAAAAAAAACAACTAAAAAAAACAACAAACAGGGCATGGAGCAGAACACAAACCTCCTGAACCCAACCAGAAACCACCCAAAAACAATGGATAGATGGGAAACCCTCGATGTTTCCAGTTGATCAGCGAGCACAGAGACAAATCCACACTCACATTCACACCTATGACCAATTAGGTCAATAGTTCACCTTTCAGACAGAACCTGGTGAGAACACTCAAACTCCATACAGAACAGCCAAACTCCGGTCCTCTGATTTAAACCCAGAACTGTCTTGCTGTGAGACAAGTGGTACAGACTAAACCACTTTGCTTCCCCTGAATCCGTTCATATTCTGTGACCACTTGCCATCCTGTTCAGTGTCCCAGGGTGGCTGCAAGATGGCTGAAGCCCATCATTGGGCGAGAGAGAGGCACAAGCTGCCGGTCCATCACTGGGCCAACACATAGAGACAGACAACTATTCATGCTCACTTTCAAACCTATGGGCAATTTAAAATCACCAATTTGGATAACATGTTTTTGGACCTGGAGTATTTGCACAGAACCTGGAGCTGGATACACGCTGACATGAAAATCAACTCCAAGAAACTCTTCTTCACACAATTCAAATACCTTCATTGTCACGACATGAATAGTTGTCGTTGGACTCAAATCACAACAAAGGCACTTTCCAAAGAAAGCAGGTGTAGAGTATACCCTTTATCCTACAGAGACACAATGATTCCCCCATGAGACACAAGTACTTGTCGACAGTGGCGAGAAAAAATGCATCTTAACTGGACGGTCCCGATGTGTCGCCTTCTGCCTTGACTGGTTGGGTTGATAGAGAGGGACTGAGGGGAAGAGAGTGATGACCATGCCGTGACAATAAAGGCCATGACAAGGCCTTCGCAGAAATTACCTCCATCTTTGATTTATTTTTTGTGGCAAGCATTAAGGAAGGGTTTCAAAGGAGCAGCTCAAAAGGTTACCCTCTGTGTTTGGACTTTTGGATATTTAAACCCGAGACTTTTTTTTCCTGAAAAAGCACATTGTCCCTGGCACATCATGGATAGAAGACTCCCTGTTTGAGAAACCCCCATACTGATCTTGGCAAGGCCTAGAAAAGACCTTAGATATCTACAGGAGAAAAATGTAAGACTCCACTTGAGCTCAGTAGTCTTATCATACTGTTGCAGGAAAGGATTCTTCCCTGAAGATTCAAGGAATAAATTCATGATTCAAGAGGCTTGGGGATAAACAAATTCCAAGCCCCTGGCAGGGACGATAAAAAGAACTTCAGAGACAGGTAGCATGTTATTCACTGTTATTCCATCCTTCGCATTTTGTGCCATTCATGTCAGCAGGAGGTTCTAAAATAGATGGACTATGATGCACACATTCTATGAACTCAACCACACAGAAACACTTTTTTTTAGGCATTATCCTGAATCCAGAAGATATAAGTTACTTTTCCCCTACTTCTCAAATTCAAATTCAAACCAGGAGAAACGACTACATAAAATTTCATTTATATCTTACTTTGATGAAAACAAGATATTTCTATGTGAAATCCGAGTCTCCTGAACATGAGATCTCATCTACTGCTTCTATTCTTCTAACTCCAATCTCTATTCAAAATCCATTTGCCTTACCGAAGTCTGAAAAATCTCATCTTTTCTCCTTATGAGGGTTGAGTTGCAACATTAAGGTGCAATTAGATACGATACTATAGGAAACAACTGTATGGTCAGTTTACTCTGAAATCCATTTACAGACAATCTGAGCAGACAGTCACATATGAGACAATTTTGATAGACATCATCAGACATCGTCAGTCAGAGAATCATGAACAACCAGACCTTTGGATTCAGTTTTCAGATGTCAGTGCAATCATTTTGTTTTAGCAACAGGATCAATTGATATATGAAGGAGTTGTTCAGCCTGGTGTGTTTAGATGGAGGGACTATAAATCACATTATGGGGATTGTGACTGAAAGAATAAGGTCAAAGATTCGAAAGCAGCTGAAATTAGCTTCCTTCGTAGGGTGACTGGGTTCGGTCTTTGAGATAAGAATGAGATATACGACATCTGGAAGGAGCTCGGAATACAGATGCTGCTATTTCACGTTAAAAGGAGCAAATTGAGGTGGGTCGGGCATAAGGTGAGAATGCCTCCCTTTGGAGTTTTTTCAGACGCGTACAACTGGGGGGAGTCCCTGGGGTGGACGAAGAACTCTCTGTAGGGAATTTGTATCTCATAAGGCTTGGGAACATTTCAGGATCACCCAAGCTGGGCTGGAGAGCGTTGCTGAGGAGAGGGACATCTGGAATGATCATCTTAGCCTGCTGCCACCATGACCCGAATCCGGATTAGTGAAAGAAAACGGACGGATGGAGATCAGTAGTTGGTATTCTCCATTCAAAATATGCAAAGAATCAAAGGAAATACGGTTAGCTAGTCTGAACATGCTCCTATTTTAGAGTTGCTCGGAATTACCGCCCAACAGACTTTTGTGAAATCTTTCAGCAAATATTGATTTGATTGTATGGTTTGGTTCTCGATTGAAGTGATCTTGAAAGGTTGTACAAATCAGATTTTACACCCTTTTTTAAGAGTTAAAGAAAAGACTGTCCTGATAAATACTTTATTAAGCTAAATGAAAAAACCATAGCTTCAACAATCATAATTAGCAGGATTTTACGTTATCTATCGTAGCCGTGTGTGTGTTGTAGTGACATCGACTGATTGAATGGAGTGTCTACAGGAGAATAGAAGAGAAGTGTCTCAACCTGACAAGTCTCCGTCTCCGCTGGTTCTCCTTTTAGCCGTCTTCAGCTGGTTCCTTCTCGTCTTCACCGCTGCAACTTTACTTCACCTCTTACTCATAATTCTGATCCATTCATTTCTGCAACCCACCATCCAGCACTGTTAAAACAGTTCAGACATTCAAAATATTTTGTCCCTCTCATTACTGCCTCATTGTTCGTGTCTTAAAGCAGAATCGTGTGACGACTGTCCTCCGACAGAATTTGACCCAAAACTGTAAGCGCCTGTCAAACATAGTATGCTTTCATTTATCTTAGCTGTTTAAACTTGACACCGCACCTCAACTGTCATATCAAAAATGGGTGGGGATAGATTAAATATTTGACCTTTGCTAAAGAAAATATTAACATATTTCTGAAGTGATCTTGCACCGGCTGCCACGCTCATCAGAGAAAATGAAAAACTCTCACTTTTCATCGACTCTAATGTCCTCGCAGTGGTCTTTGATGTCCACAGTTTGTGTAGACACAGCTAATGCAGGCCATACCTGAACTGTACCTGAGTGACAAAACATATTAGAGGAGCTGTCCACACAGAAATGATGGGGGGGTTATAGAAAGCAGACACAAGCTTGTCCCAGACATTCCCAGATCAGAATGCACTTCTTTCTAACTAGTCAGCTCAGAGCTGGTGTAGCCTTTGATGTGCAGTTAAATGTACTTAGCATATTAGTTTTGGTTATTTTGTAATTTGTAGCAAAACACTAAGCCAAATCAAATCTGGCTAAATGCAAGTAACTCAGACGATTCCTTGACCCTCTGGAGTCTGAGGTCAGGCTAGGATTAGGATTAGAGTTTGGGTTGAGTCTTTATATAACGCTCTAAATAATGTTTAACATGCCATTTTTTGGTACAGTTTTGCATGACCTCTTTGACCTGTCAGTTATTTCTTCACTTTAACATGTGCTAGTATAATAATTAAAACTCAGAAGACTGAGTTTTCTCATCTCAGTCTTATTCCTGTGATCAGAAATATAGATTGAGTCAATATGGGCTGTTACAGATAATTAATTGTGTCACATATAATTTGAGGAGTTCAATGAGGTGGATTTCTTGAACAATGCAGTGGATAGGTGGTTTTTCAGGGATATACCCTTACTGTCGGGGAGGACAGCATAGGTCTAGCTATATTATGCCCTAAAATCATCTATTTGTCACAGTTTTTTTAATCACTTCTTGGAGAAGCATGCCTGACCGCATGAAATCACATGATGGCAAATGTTTGATGTTGCTGCGTTGCTATCTGACACTACAAATGATCTCTGGAATGAGCAATACCAATGTTCAAATGTTTTGTCACAGTAAAATACATGTGCAATTTTTGCCTTAAAGTGCAACAGAAGCCCTAATTGGCAAGCTGACACCAAATGGGTATTCTCACAAAAATCTATTTATCCTTTTCTGCACCACTGACACATGGGTTGACTGGTACGCGGATCCGGTGCCTTGCACATGCTCATGCTTGCTCCCTGACAAATGCTGGAGCTCACCTGCCAACAAAGACAGTGGTGCTGTCACTGCAGACACATGAATAAAAAATGTTGCAAATACTTTGCAAGAAGATATGTGCTGGCTCGTTGGTAGAGTCGCTGGGCTTTTGTGGTTCAACATGAGGCCTGGGGGAGGGACGGCGAGAGACATCCATGCGCAGGTAAGACGCATGCATTTACATTCAAACATAAGCAAACATGCACCTGTCTGAGATATCTGCGGATATCTGATATCAAATGATGTCAGATATATTTCCTGAAATGTAACCTAGTTTTCTCCTGATTGTGAAATTGTGCTTTTGGTTATTTATCTATTAAGTCATGGATGGGAACTATGGATGGCCTGACAAACACTCATAACATGTCATTTACTAATGTCACTTTTTCTGATTGTTCAACTATCAGATGTGTGCCTAGGTGCCTTATGTGAACTTTTGAGTTTCTTATCAAACAGTCACTTCTTCAGAGTTTCTTTAACCCTTTAATGTCCTCACCAAGAAAACAAAAACTATGGCATATTTAACATTATAATTCTATTTGCATATTTCTTTGGGGGCATTTATCAATTTAATATCTTAGATACTCAAAATGTACCATAAAATGTCAAAATTCTTTGGTCAAGCATAAATATATTCATGATGACATTTTTTATTTCATGGAAAATAGTAACTTGTAATTAGATGAACTGAACCTTTTGGTATAGCATGTTTTTAAAAAACTCTTTCACTCTAATTAAACTTTTTTTGATTGTATCAAGTTAAGTAATTCTGTTTAGTAAGTCCTCACAGGCTTTTATATGCCATAAAAAAGCGAACTTATCTGACAGGACTTTCCTAATGGCCATAGGTAAGGCCTCCTCCTTGGTGGTCCTTTGACCTGTGGTGTCCCTCAGAGCTCCATCCTATACCCCGGACCCAGCATATTTTGGGTTCAGTATACTAAGACAGTATGTTGAAGTGAAGTAATAATGTAATATATAAAAAAATGTCCAAACATTGTTATGTTGAACATTAATTCAAGTGGTATATAAAGGCCTGGTTAAAAAGGCAGCAACTTATAAATTATGAAATTTATAAAAATTATATTTTAAGTTCATTTCCTCTTTACTTTGGTTGTCATTGGCTGTAGCTATAGATGGTTTTAGCCCAGTGAGCAATGGAGACTGTGACCCTATACGCCCTTTTTACACAGAGATAGCACAATAGCGCCCCAGCAGAGACCCTTCTCTGTGAGGCACTTGTTTGATTACGCTGATCAAAACAACAGTTGAATAACACCAAGCAAATATGTGATTTTAAATACTGAGCTGGGGTTCTGTGAGAAAAAGAGATATATAGTATAACCCATTAGTTTCAGCATATTGTATGACGTCCTACATATATATTGAATCGTGCTTAAAAGGAAATGGATTGTCATGGCAAAAAACAATGATTTACCCTCCCTGTTCCTTGTTGATTTCTTTCTCTGCTTGGAGGGTATGGAACTACCAGATCTTAAGCTGTCTCCACAATTTGATGATGGCTACGCCAACATCAATGCTGTTTTCAAGTCTTTTGGTTGTGGGCCACACATCATACATTGTCAAAAAGTCTATACTTTAATGTCTACACCCCCCTTCCTTTCTTTCTATCTCACATGTATACCGATAACTGATGCACCTGTGTTACTACCTTCACTACTATAACAGGGTAGATATACCACCACACCACCATCACCAGAGTAATGCTGGACTTTGTTTAACACGGTATCACTGCAGGCAAAACGACTCTACTCCGCCGGGCTCAGCAGCCTTAAAGTTAACAAGAGTGGACATCAGTAACATATTCCTCCGAGATGGTCAGTGTCCAGATGAAAGGGACAAGAGTGCAGAGGTTATTCAAAAAAAGTTATATCAAAGAAATAATCTTTCCACCTTGCTTCCAGTTAGAATGCAAGTTTACCCTGAGAGTTTGATACTGTGATTAGTAACTGCAAAATGATTAATGCATTTCATCAGTTTCATCATTAATAAGGAATGCATTATTGCCCAATCCACCAAATCAAAGGGTAACAAAACATGAACAGATTACTACATGATTACAAACATCGAAACTCGCATACTTCTCATGTGCATATCAGCGATATATTGTGTTTCCCATAATACTTTTTCTGAAACAAAGTGGCAGTGAGCCAATTTTTATGGTGGCCTGATCGAAATTTTTTCCTCGGACAGAAGACCACTGTTGTTTTATTTTTATTTGTGTTCATCGTTGTTATACAAATCAAACAACCACCCCTATTTAGTTTGATATGAGGGTTGAAATTAGATCTGTCTTATAATTATACACAGCAAGCAAACGAAGAACTGTTGTCCGGCTCTGTTGTGACTACAGCCTCCCTGCTCTTTTCTTCTTGGATTTGGGGGGAAGAAAAGCCCTTAGAGGGAATCACAATCCTGCAAGCTGGCAAAGCCACACAAAGGGTAGAGGTCTGACATCTCCTTAGCAGAGAACAAGCGTTTGCAGGAGTCTTGGGAATATGATATCCAATGCCACACAAGGACTGTTACAAATGACTCAATATTTCTGAGCATCAAAGCCACAGCGTGCAATGTGGTGTCTGACCTGCGAGGTTGCTGGACTCCATGACATCAGACCCAGCATCACGTCATGGTCAGCCCCAGCCCCTGAGTGCTAATTAACTCCAGACATATGGATCCTGGACAAAGCTCAGGGTATTACCATTCATCTCAGAGCAGCTTAGTTTGTTTATTTGCAGATGTAGGAGAGAGAATAATAACAGATTGTGCAAATTAGAGGAATGAAAACCCAGGGGATGTACGAATTAACAAATAAAAAGGTGGGTAAACTTGAAGAGGAGGTTTAACCGTCTGCTACATCTCAGTATCAGCGTCGCGTCAGCAGACTGAACTGCAGCCTTGCACCCTGGGCGCTTCACTCATGTGACCCACTGGTCCGTGAAGTGTCATCAACATTTATGAGATGGACGGGCCCAGGACAGAGTCCTAAAAGCTTTTACATGAAAGAGAGCATATTTGCTTTGCTGCCTTTAAATGGACTCAGCGCGGAGCGGTGGAGAGAAAAAATGAGGCAAGAGAGATGGAGAAAAACAGATTCATGGAAGATCTTTCTCTAAACAGTGAGCAACAAGTCCTCCCTGTGCTTTTAAACATGAATTAATGAAGATTCCAGGCGTATTTTAAGAAGGTCTCGCTCAGACGCTTCAACTCACCAGCGTGGTGGAATTTCGTAGGGGTGCGAGAATCTTGCTGTAATGGGCATTCCAGCGCAGCAACATTACCGCTCCTACCCAACAATTAATCATACGGGAGAAGAGTAAAAGGAGTCTGTATCTTTTGTGCCTGAAAATGTGTATGTGTATGTGTGTGTGTGTGTGTAGGTGTGTACTTCTTCTAGGTGGTATTTTACAAGTAAATCATTTTGTCTTATGTAAAGTAAATCAGTCATCAAATCTATCTTTTTAGACTTTAAATAAGATCTATCAATCACACCTCTGTGCTATCTCACACAGATTTGACAGGCATGGCCATGGAGTATGAATACATATTTTTACACCAGATAACCAGTCTGATAGGCCCCACAGTATCTTCAACTGTGTGTCGCATACAGTACAAGTCAACGAGGGGGAGGCTAACACAAGAAGAGTTAGGGGTTGGACTCCTTCTGGGCCCACCTAATTTAGAGCAATCCATGCAAGCATGGTTCTGCAGTGTGGTCCAGACTAAATCCTCGACCAAACAGCACATTTCATTACATTCAGACAGAGGTGGTAAAAGTGCACACATTCTTAAACCCACTAAAAGTACAGTTGCTCGTCTGCAAAACGACTCTATGGAACTTATCTAATCATTTAAAAATAATAGCTCTGAAAGTACACTCTGAACTCTGAGAGAAAAAGTAAAAAGTAACCCTTTGTAGGATTGTTTCACCAATCAGCCATAACATTATAACCACCTAACTAATATTGGGTCCCCACTCCTCCAGATTCACTTTACTGCATGCACCGAATGAAACAAAATATTGTTTCTCAGCAGCTCCTGAAAGTGAGTTAAAAAATGAATAAATAAGTGATAAAATTAACAATAGCTAAATTTAAAAGCAAGCAAATATTTCAAGACACCATTTCTCAAAATTAGTTGTGGTGTTTAGCATCAGTTCTGAGTTTGAGAAAAAGTGCATTTATTGTCCTTACCTAAGGTGCTGTTTACAGCCCTGTGCAAAACCTTCTTTGATGGTGGGTAGTTGGAAGTGAGTGTGTGTTTATGTGTGTGTGTAAGTGTGTGTGTGTGTGTGTGTGTGCGTGTCCAGTATGTCAAACTCCTGAAGTTTGCAGACGACACAACGGTCATCGGCCTCATCCAGGATGTCGATCGAGTCTGCATACAGACGGGAGGTTGAACGGTTGGCCGTCTGCTGTGGCCAGTTTAGGAAGCTCAACCTGCCTCAGGTGCTGCTAATCCAGTTTTACACTGCAATAATCCGGTCTGTTCTCTGCACATCAATCACTGTTGGGTTTGGATCTGCTACCAAACAGGACAGGATCAGACTACAACGGACAATTAGATCTGCAGAAAAAAATCATCGGATCCAACCTGCCATCCATCCAGGACTTATACTCTTCCAGAGTCAGGAAATGGGCAGGAAAGATCACTGCAGACCCGTCACAACCCTGGACACAACCTCTTTAAACCAGACACAAGAACAGTTTCTACCCACAGGCCATCAACCTGACCAACAATCAAACCAGTGTCAGTGTTGTGCAATAACCTGGATGACCTAATTTTTCAATAACCCATCCTACTGTCATTACTCTGACATTTTTGCACTGTCATATATATCTATATATACATATTAATACATATATATTTAAATGTATATAGACTGTACAAAAGAACATTTCCATTTGTTTATTGCCTGTATATTTGTTTATTACCTTGTCCATTTAATTTAAAGTTATTTTATGTGATGTTTGAACTGTGAGAGCTCAGTTAATCGGTGTCAAATTCCTTGTATGTATATACATGGCCAATAAAGCTGATTCGGATTCTGATTCTAATTTACAAGCCTTACAGATTGTGGTGGGAAGCTGTTCAGTATCCTGTTGGGTCTGCAAAAAAACCTGCTGCAGATTTAGCAGGTTTTTTGGTGCCCAAAATACTTTGAGCCCCCATGAACCTGTCACCGGTTTGACCCTCCTTAGACCACTTTTGTAGGAGCTTACCAATGCAGACCTGAGACATCCATTAAGACCTGTACCATTGGAGATGCTCTCATCCAGTCATCTAGCCATCACAATGTTAGCCATGTTTTCCTGCTTCCCCAAGTGCAAGTAGAAAAGTGTTCACTTGCCAGCAGAATTAACTTCAATCTTTAACTTCAGCTCATTTATGGCAATAGGAACTGCATTTTCGCTTCTGCTACTGCCATTCACTAGGAAATAATGGTTTCTGCATTTGCAGCCGAATTGGTGCTCTAAGCGGAATTTTAATAATATGATTATTAGTTTTTATTATTTGAGTGTACTTCCCTGTCAACAATTCTCTGAGCATGTGATGTGTTCTACAACCTCTGTTTGTTAATATTACAATAAAAAAGACCCAATTATAGGCAAATATAAATTGACATTAAACCGTAAATTCCAACTTCTCTGACCAACAGCTGGTCAGTTTGCTGCTCCTGTTCATTAGATATGAATGCAAAGAGCAGAAATAAGTGTTAACAGACAATTAATGAATGACAATAAAGAGTGTCTCTGGAAAATCAGCTTCATTGATGTCCAGTATGAGCGGTTACAGAAAATGAATGAGTGAAGGAATTCCCAGAACAAGCAGAGGCAGAGACTCTCCTCCTCTCTCTATCTAGTGCTGTGATGGGCCATGTGGTGAATTATGCAAATTGTTTGACTTCTATTTCAACATACCTCCATGTGAAAGCTCTGCATTTGCGCACTCTGTCAGCCTCTCGCTAGCTCTCTCTCTCTCTCTCTCTCTATCGGAGCAGACGAGTGGCTCACTACGTGTATTGGGTGCTCACAATGTGCCCGCGATCCTGTGGTTCAAACTTTATTGACACTATGTTATCACCACGCTTTTCACCCGGCCGATGAAAAGAAAGCATCATTACAATTACTGAAAAAAAAGGTCAAACCTTAAACGTCAACTTATTCTAATAGCTGTTGTGGTAGCAACTGTGAAAGAGTGACAAAAGCTGTGAAGGTGATCATAAGATCATATGATGTCACTCTGAAGTGGAACAAGCAAATGTTTAATCGGCGTCAGCAACCTATAGTCTATATTTCAAAGGCTGACAAGCTTCATTTATATAAAGGTTGTTTACTTGTTTTTTTCTTGCTTATATAATTTGATCCCCATTCGCTGCCATACATAAAACAAGACATATCATACAATAAGTCTCAACTTAAACACTGTCATAAAAAGAAAATTCCACAAAAATCTAACCATAGACATTATGTTCCGTCATGATTTCTCACTCATTAATTAAAATTAAGTTTTTTTTTAGCAGTGTCTTGAAAGTTGCCTTATTAAATGCTTCAGTGATGATATTTGGTATCTTATCCCACATTATAATGGCACGAAACCTTACAAACCTAAATACTGCATTTATTCTGTTTTTTACTTATTATTATTATTGATAATAATTAATTCATTGACTTATTTATTTTTGCCATGTATCCTGTCTGGTATGATGACTTTGTTGGTCTATCACATTACTTATTTACGGATATAGATCAATTTTTTCTGAGCTACTTGCAGCTTATACAAATCTTTTTTAGCCATAACTGAGCAAACTGGTGAGCAGTAATCAGGGTGAGACATAAAGTTATGCTTGTGTCACTAAAATCTTGTTGGGAAAATGTCTGTTAGTCCCTGCCTCTACACTCAGAAAAATGAGTTCTATAGTGAAACACTGAAATTTTGTTGATTGCGTATTCCAACGCAGTAAACGGATCATCCCATGAACATTCTATACTTGCAAGGAAATCTGACTTTACAGTTTCTTAAGCCGTGTGATCTTTTTACACAGCCGATGCTGCTGTTCCTGTGAGATGCATTTTTAAAGACAACAAAAGCACTCACTTTTATTTAATGAATCACTTACTGTGTGTTCAAAAGGGCTAGCAACTTCTTGATTAGACACATTTGAGCACACCCATCTGTTGTACGTCAGAAAATCCCTATTTTATACAACACGGTGAATTTCCCCCTATTGCTTTGATGACTGTAGCAATGCATTGTTTACAATGTCTGTCCTCATCAGCATAACTGCTGTTTCCAGGAAAGAAGACCGGCAAATAATAATGCACATGACATCAATTTGGTTTTAAATTACTTGCACATTTCACAGAAGTGGATTTTACATGGGAACACTTTTGTTAAATGACTCATATGCAAATCGTCCAACTCCCTAATGGTCCAGATTTTATTTGTTTGATTTTTTTCTATTGATGAAAGTTTCTAATGAGCTCATGTCTGGTTGATAACACGAAGACATGGCTGTACCTTTCAACATATATTCTCGCCGGGATATTATTACCTCCGCCCACGGAGTTGGCTCACGCGTGACCACCCATGTTTGTTTGTCTGTCTGTTTGTGTGCTATCTCATAAGATTATAAACAGATTTTGATGCTTTTTTTGTGCAACGGCGGTTCAAAGGTCTGGTAAGGGTTGCGCAGATTTTAAGTTGGATCTGGCTCCAGGTTACAGGTCCTGCTATCATTATGTAGGCCTATGTTATGATTTTCACTAATTTCTCAAACACAGTAGGTGTTACTACTTTAAAAACAAATGAGAAATTTTAAAGAAAAATATGACCAAATATTTGAATATATTGATGTTTGTAGTTTTAATTGTTCTTATATGACTTCAATTTGCATGGGTACTTGTATTCTATGTGAGTATTGTCAGAGCATGCTGAGCAGACAGGGCTATAAGCGACAGAAACACAGACACAGTTTTCATGCACATGTCGGAAGCAGTAGCTGCGAAATCTGAGAGAAGAGCTGACACAGAATAGTATTTTGTTTGCTTGTTGTTTTATGTTCTTCTTTGCTCAAGATTATTTTCTCTAATAAGTTAATTTCCATGCAAATAATATTTGTCTTCGCACAAAATGCAGGCTCAGAAAAATATCATAGTCATCAGGTCTAATTTTTGTTTTTGTTTTTTAGGGCCAGAGTGAATATAAACTGTAAAACAAATGTTCTGAATGTATGGTAAATTAATTTTAAGGTTGATAATGCCTCTCTATTCACTGGTTATAAAATATAGAAATAAAAATAAAAAATACACATTTGAAGTTAAACCATTCTCAAAACTGGGGGGGGGGGTATAGTAGATCTATTGGTAGGAGGATGCTGGAGATGGAGCTGCAAGGCAGGAGAAAAAGGGGAAGTTTCTGGATGTGGTGAAAGAGGACATGCTGAGGACAGGACAGGATGGAAACAGATCCGCTGTGGACACCCCTGGAGCAAATAGCCATAAGAAGAAGGAGAGCTTGGTAGAGGGGTCGTCCCCCAATCTGAAAATCGATCCTAGCCCCTGAAGCCTACGTGTCAAAGGGTCCTTGAGTGGGACCCTGAGCCCCAATCACCTCCCTGGGTGCTTCAAAGGGGCTGCCCTCTACTCCTAGGGATTGGTCCAATGTAAAGTTCCAGTTTCCCATTGCTGTACTGTATGTGTTGTATGTACTGTGTCTAAGAACGAGATTATAACAGAGTCAACATTACATTTAAAGGTTCAATCATTTTATTTTAAGTATTTGATCCTGTCTGAAGAAGAGTTATTATAAAGCATTGTTGTGGCTTGGTTTGGAAACTATTTAAAGTTAGGTTTTAATGCCGTTTGTTTTTGTGTATGTGTGTGTGGGTGTGTGGGTTTGTGTGTGTGTGTGTGTGCATAATTACATCATTAATTTTGTTTCTTCTATTTTACTGGCAATCTTATCCAGTCATCACTGTATGTGCAATTGGACTCTGGATTGGTTCTTAACCATTTCTTTAAGGTTTTAATCTCTTTAAATTTTTGTTTCTGATTATAAATGGGGGCGGCCGTTGCTCAGTGGGTACGGCGGTCGACCCATCCGAAGTTCGGTGGCGCCATTCCAGCCCTTACCGTCTACATGACATATGATCTTTGAGCATGATCATGAGGTCTAATTTCACAATTTTGTGCTTTATTTATGTATTACAACATGCATATGATAATAATGAGTATACATTATTATTAATATTATTATTATCACTATTATATAATGGAATTGTGATTGTGCCTATTCCACTAAAAAACTAAGTTTTTCAAAAATAACTTCTGAACAGTTGGTCCGAATTAGTCCAAATCTGGTGCGTATGAATCAACCCGCGGAGATCTCTCTTGTATATATTATATTTGACTCTAATAGTTCATATTTTCCAGACTAACGGGAGCTTTTTTCTAAAATGAAAAACACTGCTCTTTGGACATAACTTCACATTTGCTTTGAGGGGTTCAATCAGGGAAATTGCTGCTGCACAGGGGATTAGGGGCTTTTGATGATACATCGTTGCTGTCGGGGACGACAGTCTTGGAATCTCGTTTCTCTTGGGTCACACTTGTGGGCTTGGTGAAAAGTCATTTGTTTTTAATGTACAAAAGTGCAAAGGGAAAATGATAAATCTTGAAATCCTGAGTTGTAGAATCTCTTGAAATAAAGCAGATTTACTGCCATTAGCGAGATGATTTCAGGATCCCGGTCCCAACAAGGAAAATACTCCTAATCACAGAGGCCTTACCTCATAGAGGGAGTTTATCTCTTTCATGTTCAAATATTGTGGCTGCTAAGATAATTCGGTTGGACATATATTTTTTTCTGGTTTCACATATTATGCAACTACAACAGAGTAAGACTCTCTGGAAGACCCTTTCTGCTGGAGGAGATAATTACATGACAAGCTTGGTGTCTGAAACTTCATCATCTGTAATTGTGTGTGTGTTTGAGGGCGGTTGCAGATTTGAAGCAGCGAGCTGTTTGGCAGCTCCTAACTACTTGACAGTAACATTGCACATATGCACCTTTTGAGATTGCTGACGGCCGGCACATGTGCTCACTTACACTTGCTGTCAGATCACGTTCGACCCAAACTGAGGAGGGAGGTGGACGATGCTGTGAAGCAAAACAAAAGGGCGTTCACCGCGTGTTCCACACATTCTCCGCTAATCAGGACCTGCCCTGCTTGGAGACACAGAGTCCGCTGAATAACAGTGATAAGTTCACCTAATTAAATAAAGCTGGAATCAAGAATCTGAAGCCTATTCTAATCCGTGACCAACAAGATTAGAGCGTTCCCACTCAAATACAGTATGGGTCACTGGAGGAATCACCCAGGGACCTGAGCTGTGCTGGAAACAGAGAGGAGCCTCATTTATATCTTTATTGCAAAAAAATATGACACATCCACTATAAAATGAAAGTTACACAGTGCTGACTCTGTTTATGCAGTGATGTTTGGTGCGAGGAGGCAAGGCAGGCAATTTCTCACCAAAGCTAAATTAGTATTGTAACGATTGCATGACAATTGTATATTCATGCCTATGTTGTCTTCCCAACAGCAGGTGCATTTCCCGGAAAGTCCCCAATCCCCTTTTGGGGATACACACATATATAAATATATACACATATATATATGTATACTATATACATATACATATACATATATATATGTACATTTACATACATACATATATATATACATATATGTACATATACATACATATGTATATATATATACATATATGTATAATGGAATCTTCATCACCATGTCTGTGTTATCTGCTGCTGATCCAATGCAATGACAAGAAGACTATTTCATGCTTTTCAAATTTTATACCCATATAGACCTTAGTAAGAACTGGTTACTTGATTTTGGGAAAGGTCGATTGTATATATCCATCCAACATGAGGGGGAGCTTTTCTCGGCCATAATTTCTCAACCATTGGTCCGATTTTGTCCATTTTGTTGCATATGAATCCTAACCCTGATGTGTGGAAATATATCTGGTTTGTATTGTATTTGATTCTAATAGCTCATATTTTACTCACAAGGGGCAGCTTCTTTTTTTTTCACAATGGTTTGATAGCAATTGGTCTGATTTAGTCCAAATTTCTTGCATATGAATCGGCTCAAGGATATCTATCTTATTTATATCTTATTTTACTCTAACAGTTCAAATTTATCACTACAGGGAGTTTTCTTAAGATTTTGATGTGAATTCACACTTCCACTTTTCGCTACTCACTTGTCCTTGCAGGGCCTCGTGGACCTGGAACCTATAACAGGTGACATTAGGCTAAAAGTAAGGTACCGCCTGGACATGGCATCGGCTCATTGTGCGGATTTGAGAAATTACATTTCTCACTTCTAGAAATGTATTTTTCCCCCTAAATATTGGTCACATATATTAATAGTGATCACTTGAATGTAAAGTGTTTTATAAAGGCAGCAAAAGGATTCTGTGAACACTAAATCCACGCAATACGCTAAACAAGTCGGCATCTATTCCCAGTCAAAAAAGGCGGTTTCGTCTCTGAAAAGGTTCCATACATGAGGTAGCGAGGAGAATGCAACACAGGCTAAAAAGACAAACTGGGGAGAGGAGAGAATACACTTGTTCCCTCCCTCTCCTTGCTCACTGATCCAGCACAGTGAACACAAAAGCTACTGTTTGCCAGTGTGCTGAGGAATCCAAGCAGTTACCTCAATGTCAGAAAAGACTGAGAATTGCTTCCCACTAAAAAAAAAAAAGAAAGGGTCCTGTAAACAATACAATGGATCAAAACCCTGGAGGGCATGTCTCAATGAAAGGTGAGGAATGTCACGTCATGAATGCTGGAATCTGCTTCTACGCTGTAGAATGAAAACAAAATAGTAAACATTTACAAACAAATCTACAATTTTAACAGTCTCAACCAACAATCAAAGTAAAGAGTCCAGGACTTTGACAGTAGTTTATCTTCCCATCTACCAACATTAAGTTGCCTTCTTCAAACCACGACTGCACTGCTAAGATTGTCTGTATAAATTACAGTTAGAAAAGCATTAGATAACAGTCAATAATTTACTTTTCAGAAGATGGGAAGAGATAATTTATTATTGGGAAGATGTTATAATGTCACAGGTCCTTACCATAAAATAATTGTTCTGTCTACGTTACAGCAGCTGTAAATGAGGCAATGAAGCCATCAGAAACGACTTTCACGCCTTTGGTCCAAACACCCTACATTGCCGAACTGTCCTTATCCCCGCTAGTACTCAGTGTCCTGCTTTGCTGTGAACAAAATTTGGGCATTACTTCCCTATCATCGATGACCCAAGAAGATCCGTGAGGATCCGTGACCCGTTTGGTAATGTCGCTGGAAATTATCCATGTCAGTGTGAGAAAAGATCTCACTGATCTTTCAAAAGATGGTGGGCTGATAATTGACTTAACATCTCTGCAACTTTCTGGATCAATTTCGAGCCTGGTTATTCTGAGAACACCACGGAATCAATGAAAAGGTTTCTTCCATTTCCAACAATATATCGGAATAAAAACTATATCAGGGAATAGACTGGAGATGAGGAAAACCCTTCAGGTACCACTGTCTTCCATCACCCATCAGTAGGAACATTTTATTATGAAGAAACAAACCCAAATTTGGATCTTTGTGCTCCTCCAAATATTATACATGTTGAGTGAAAATCCAATTAAGCAATAGAAATACTTCAATTGGATATGCTCCACAAAAAAAATGAAAACAATGCCTATGGAGTAACCATAGGCAGGAATAATATTTGAATCTGATGTGAATCTGATAAAATAAGTTAGGTAAGGTAAGAGCAGTAAAATTATTTGACAATGCAAGCAGAATGAGATTCAAAAATTAAAAGATTAATGGTGGAAGTAAATGTTTATTTAAGTGCTGGAGTTGTACTCAGTCAGGTTTCAATGTTCATCAATCATTTAAATCCAGTGAACGAAATACCCGGTGACAATTGGGTCTGAGAATCCTGACTTTGCTCTCAGAATCCTGACTTTCTTCTCAGACTAGGACTGCATGATCAATTTTTGGAGATCTGAGTTTAAAGTGAGAATTCCGGGTCAGAATTCTATGATTAAAATCAGAATTTTGAGATTAAAATCAGAATTTTGAGAATAAAATCAGAATTCTAAGTTTAATCTCACAATTCTGAGATCAAATTGAGAATTCTGAGAAAAAAGTCTGAATTCCCCAAAAAATTTACATAGCCATCTGTGGCCAAAATTCTTTTCCGTGATAATAAGGTCCGAATTCTTACAATAAAATCAGACTCCTAAGTTTACAATTTAATGTCTTCAAATAAAAGATATATTTAATTTCTTAAATGTATTCATTTATTATCTTAGAAACTCACCACACACACACAAAAATCCTCCTCATCGTGGAGCCTTTGACTTGTGGTGTCCCCTAGGGCGCCATCATTGGCCCCTTGCAGTTTATGTAGATGCTGCCACTGGCTCATATTATAAACAGGGTTTGGTTTTGTTTGAAATAGAGACTCAAAATGAATTCATTCAACATTTGAGCAGGACATAGAGTTACTGTCGGGATTCCAACTTCCTTCTCTTTCAAAAAAGAAAAAATTCACATAGCCAAATGTGGTCCTAATCCTCTTCCATAGGAAATGTAAAGGTTGAGGCACGGAGGAGGGTGCAGTGTGATGAAGGGTACAAGTGCAAATGAGGTCATGGATTTGCCGTTGCTCTTTTATGTTCTCATTGATTGCCGTTACAGGCGGACCCTGCTGTTTCGAAGCTAATGCTTTATGCAATGCTTGTCTGGTGAAGTTCAGAGCGCTGCTCAGAATCAAATCAGCCTTTGTTTAACAAAACACCCACTAATCTGTGATGCTGGACCACCAAAGACATGTATTCTGACGCACTCGGATGCCGTCAGGTAAACTCGATGCACCCAAAATGTTTTGCCAGATTCCAAGGTCATTGGGTTGTTTTGATGAAAGGCGGAGCAAAATATTTTGATTAGCGAGATGCTGTGGTCTAAAATCAATGGATTACTGGTGAGATGATCTTAAGCCTGCTGTTGCTGGAGTGTTTCATGAAAAAGTCACAGGCTAACACGCTACCATTAGATCCACCCTCATCTCAATTCTATACTCATTATTTCAGAATCCACTGTGTATTTAAAAAATCTGACTGCTGAAAATTAAAAAAATGAAAGTTAAGATTTTAAGATTAAATTGTTGATTTAGTTTCCACAACTGCACGTGCAGTAAGTGTGTGTCGAGGCACGCAGTGGCTCAGAATAAAGACCTTAGGCTATTAGGTGTAATTCTTAAAATACATTTCCTTGAAAGTTCATACGTTTCCATGGCAGAAGCACAAGCAGTTACTGCGAATGCTTACCTAAATAAAATGGTCAAAGAAATAATAAACATCCGTCTCAATATGTGGTTTCTGGATGCACTTTTCATCTAGTAGTTTCTAGAAGAAACTAACCAGGAAATTGTATTTTCTGCCCATGCTGACATTTGTTGCGGGAGTTTTTTCTCATATCATTCTCCCTCCTTTCTTTTGGTTTCCTTTTTGTCTCTGTCTCTAATGTAATATCCGATTCATTTGGAGATGACGCAAACCCCCCGACATCCCTAAAAAAAATGATACAGCAAATGCATTCGCGTATGATATACCTTCTCACCTTAACATCAATTTTAAAATCGAAAACGTCAAAATTCAAAGTTGGAGAAAAATCCAAATATCAAATGGCACAACTAAACCACTCATCATGGTTAATATATGTTTGTTTGTTTATATGTACGTTTGTTGAAGCTATAAGGTTATGGTCAGGACAAGGCAGACAAAACGACAACACTTCACTGTCACAAAAAAAAAACATTTCAATGGAAACCTCATCCACTACAAACTTTAAAATTAAAAACTCTTAGAAAATTACAAAATGTCAAAAAAGGGCCCCTACATAATATGATAAATATATGTGTAATAATATATGTGTAAAATTGGTTAAGCTAGTTTATTTTTATTTTTAAAACTATGCTCTGGATAAGATTACCACTAGCTAAGCTACCCTTAAAAGAAATGTTTCCAAGGAAATGAAAAAAAAATTACGCTAAGTTCAAACTGTTGAAAGACACAAATACATATTATAGTTCATACACTATATACACTCAAAAGAAATCTATCAATTTACTCATAAAAAGTATGTTTGCATAATTCAATGCTTTTTTTTCAGTACTAAGCAATTATTTTGCTCTAACTTAGTCACCTTTGGTCGAGTCAATGTCAGTTTCTATGGGTCTATTCAACGTAGTAACTTGGCATAGGTTCAGCTTTATTCAAAACCGTTGGTCCAAATAGTTTTGGAGTTGTTTAAATTGCATTCCTAAATGGAACAATGGAACTAAACAAACTAATTTGCGCCAACAAATTTACCTAGTGCTTAAAGAAATTAATTAATTAAGTAGAAATATTTTTCCATGATATGATTGAATAAATCTGAAGAATAGCTGGTGAGTGTAAACAATTTGAATAGACAGAAATGTAAGTTTCTATACAGCTTGTATTAAGGATAGACACAAAACAAGACCAACAAACACCACAACTGGGATCCTATCAGTTCAGTCAACTTAATTACCATAAAAGGTTAATCTGTTGAATTCCTGCAAGACTTTCATGATGTAATCATGTTAATATTTTAACTTGGAAACATGAAGGACATGACGACAAACTCCATAGTGTCTCTGTTGTTGTCTCTGCTGTCATCGTCCCTGTTGGATCACCTTTCATCTATCTTACCTCTTCCTCTAAAAATAAAAGCCCCACTGATGTTTTTTACTAGCCTGTTGCTACATGCACATGATATTGGTTAGCAGTTGATGACGACTGATGTCTCCATGTGAGTGACTATGGACATGACAGCGGTGAAAAAAGGCGGTACAGACAGATAGTGTCAAATTCAATGTAATTATTACAAAAATAGCATATTATTGTTGAATTTTCCCTGAAAAGTCAGGAATATAATGACGATGGAATCATCATCCACCATTACTGCATATGCGTCTTCTGCAGATTCCTCGTGTTAGTGCAATAACTCAAAAATGATTATATGGATCGTTTTTCTATTTTATTCCAACATAAACCTTAGTGCAAAGAAGAACTAGATTGATTTTCGTAAAGGTCGGTGTTATATTTCTAACACTAGTGAGACTTTATCTCCGAACATTTTCAGGGCATAAATTTGCAACCATTGATATAGTCAAAGTAGTCAATAGTGCATATGAAACGACTTAAGGAGATCTATCTCGTATACAGTACATGTATTTGTCTATAGGTTCTACTTTAATAGTTCATATTGTAATTACTAGGGGGATCTTAAACACTATTTTTTCGACATAACTTCTTAACCATCAACCCAGTCCAAATTTGGTACTTGTGGACGGTTGTAGCTCAGTAGGTAGCTCAGACGTGTTTTTTGTTTGTTGTTTTTACTAACAGGAAATGGCAGAGGGCTGCCAACCTTGAGATGGGACCTACTTGAGGTTTGTGCCTGTTAAAAAGCAGTTTTTTCAAACGATAGCCACTAAGCGACTCTATAGAATAGAAAAGAGGATGGTCTAGATATGTTTCCTTTAAAAAATACCCTGAGAAAACTGCTTTTGTGATATACAAATAAATTGACTTGACTAAATTCATGTCAATATTTTGTATTTTGAAAACTAAAATGCTTTACAATTATGCCACCACCTCACCGGTATTATTTTTCTATTAAATAAGATATGAGATATAAATAATAAATAAGATAAGAGATATGAGAGAATGTAAACATGAAGTTTTGGGTTTGTGCTGAATGCCACATTCTCATGTTATTGCAGAACTGTGTAAATTAACGATTCAATCCTGAGGAAGACAGAACCCCCCATCATGAGGTGGGGAGGCAAGAGACCAGCAGAACACCTCAGAGAGAGACGTAAATCAGATTTTACGTATTTGGCTACAGATGAGTGGGGTTAGAGGATTATTATGGACCACCTTATACAAGAACCCTTCAGGAGGATTTGTTGTTGTCCTGAGTTTGTGAATATGTACTCGTATTAATCAAACTGTTGGGACATAAACCCATTCACACTTTGTGGCGATCCAATTTAAGTGAAGCCAAAAGTTTACAAAAAACTGAAGGTATTACTCAATCATTATCTATGCGGTATATACCATTTATAAGTACACATCATTTAATCAGTGGGAGATTTGTGTAATTTAAACAGCTGCCTGCAGAAATCATGCTTTGCTAATCATGCTTAAGAAAAATGCATAAAAATATCTGGGTGGTCCAGTATCCTGGGATCTGGCTGTGTTGACAGACACCAAAAAACTTTATGTGCTGATCGTCCTCTAGGGTCAAATTTACCACAAAGATTGTAAATCAATGCAATTTCCCTTTAAGAGCCTCTAAAAATGAGTGTGTGAATGAAACAGGAGTAGGAAAGTAAAACAGAGCACCAGTGGCTGCGGTTAAACTAGACTTTTCATTCTGATTGTAGATTTCAGGTCAGCTGTTTACATGAGATGTGATCTAAAGCAGTGAATACATTGTGGTGTTTACATGAGACCATGCTTTTAATCAGAACAACAATGTGACATGTATTAAAGTCATGATCTCAGTTTGTATCCGTTAACAATGAATCCTCCATCCATAGTAAAGTTACCCACGGAGTTCCCCAGGGATCTGTGCTTGGGCCAATTTATTCACATTATATTTGCTCCCTTTAGGCAACATTATCAGGAAACACTCCATAAACTTTCACTGTTATGCAGATGACACACAATTGTACTTTTCAATGAAACCAGGTGAATCTAATCACTAATCCATTTAGAGGCGTGTCTCAAAGACATTAAGACTTGGATGACCTGCAACTTTTCACTAGGCCTCCAGCACCACTGTGAGGAACCTGGGAGTTATCTTTGATCAGGATATGACCTTTTACTCCCACATAAAACAGATTTCTAGGACTGCTTTTTTTCATCTGTGTAATATTTCTAAAATACGGCACATTCTGTCGCAAAAAGATTCAGAAAAGTTAGTTCATGCATTTGTTACTTACAGGCTGGATTACTGTAATGCCCTACTAGCAGGTAGTCCCAATAAGTCTCTGAAGCCCCTGCAGATGATCCAGAACGCTGCTGCACAGGTGCTGACCAGAACCAGGTTAAGAGAACATATCTCTCCTGTATTAGCTTCCCTTCATTGGCTCCCGGTAAAATCTAGAATCGAATTCAAAATCCTTCTGCTCACTTACAAAGCCCTTAATGGTCAGACACCAACATATCTGAAGGAGCTCATAGTTCCATATTGTCCAATCAGAACTCTGTGCTCCCAACATGCAGGGTTACTTGTAGTTCCTAGAGTCTCCTGAAGTAGAATGGGAGCCAGAGCATTCAGCTATCAGGCTCCTCTCCTGTGGAACCATCTTCCAATCTTGGTTCGGGGGGCAGAGACCCTCTCTACATTTAAGCTATGCTGCTATAGGCTTAGACTGCTAGGGGATCTCCCATGATGCACTGAGCTTTTCTCTCTTCTTATCTCACTATCCCTCTTTATACATCCCTCTCACTTTAATGCATGTTAAATGGATTAATGCATGTTAAATGGATTAATGCATGTTACTAACTTGACTTCTTCCCTGGAGTCTTTGTGTTTTCTCACCCTGTAAGGTCACATGGTTGGTGATTGCATCTGCTGCTGTGGACCTGCTCGATTTCCAATGATCACAAGATGCTCATGATGATGATTATTGTTGTTATCATTATTATTGTTATTGTATAGTATATCCCCATAAGCTATCGCTAAATGTTACCTTAATATTAATGTTATCAACCTGGGATCCCTGCTGCTGCCGCGTCCGGACCATGGAGAGGTTGAAGAAAGTGGATTATAGCTGATGTCTTTGCTGCTTTTTCCCCCGTCTGTATCTCTCCTCACCCGTGTCTCTCTCTTTCTCGTTCTCACTCTCTCTGTCTCTCTCTCTCTGTCTTTTTTTTTTCAAACCCGACCGGTCATGGCAGTAGGCCGTCCACCCTGAGTCTTGGATCTGCTCGAGGTTTCTGCCCCTTAAAAAGGCATTTGTTTCTCGCCATTGTCGCCAAGTGCTTGCTCAGGGAGGAATTTGTTGGGTCCTGTAGATAATTATATAAAGAGTTTGGTCTAGACCTGCTCTTTCTGGAAAGCACATTGAGACAGCTGTTGTTGTGAATTGGCGCTATATAAATAAAGATTGATTGATTGATTGATGACCAGGTTCTGTGTCGGTAGAGGGGAATCATGTGAGCCGTCATCCACGCTGCTGTGCTCAACATCTGAGGTCCAGAACGGGGAAAACAAAAATGGTTAAAACCATGACAGAAAGTAACTTTCAAAGACTTCAGCCGAATGATTCATCCCTCTCCCCAGTAACACACTCCAGCTCATCCTGCAGGATCCTGAGCTACGTCCACCCCCGGGATCTCCTTCCCTGTTCAACGTAATCATACTAACATTACCATTAAAAGTATTAGAGAGAAGACACTTCCTTAGTCCTTGTCCCATTCCATTATTTTGTCCATCGCTTTGTAATAGGAAGTTTGTTCTGACCCACTTTTGTTGTTGTGGGATTATTCCTTATAGTCAGCATTTTCAGAGTTTTCCTACAGATTTTAATTTGTTTAAGAGTGCTGTCTAATCCAACGTGGTTCTGTTTACTGCTTGTCTTTTTTTCTTGTAATGCTCATTATTTCTTACTTTCCTAGACCTCCACTAATATTGCATTCTCCAAGAGTTTGTATTAAAATCATGCTCGCTATTTGGTTCCTCTTCTGCCTGGGAGCTGCCATTCTGCATTAAGTAAATGACACAAGAAGAACGCATCCACACGCAGTTGCATGTAATTCCAGTCATTTTGGGCATTTCTATTCCAATGCAGGTGATAAAATGGAGCAGTTTCATCCTGACTGGGCTTTTAACTGATTTTATTAGGAACACTAAACCCAGCTAGCGATGGCATACTGTATTATATCCAAGGTGTTATATTTTCATATAATCTATTTGCTTGTTTGCTTTAACCAAAATTAATAAAACCAAAAACTAATGGATGAATTTAAACATGTCATTATAATTTCCCTTTGGGATTAATAAACTGTACTTATCCTATCTTATTTTATCTTATAAGGATGAGGCACGAGCCCCGAAAGAACCCCATAATAAATGATACGGTTCAGATTTGAATAAAAGGTCAAGAACCAGGATGTTTTACCTACTTTCTTAAACTTTGCCAGATCAGGCAATTTGCAGCATTTTTACTAATTAGCTCATATAAAAACTACAGAGCCAAGTTTTTCAAAAACTGTAAGCTAAACAAACGTGTTGAATTGTTGAGCGCCCTACTGACTGAGATAAGTTAGAGTTATTACAACAGTACAGTTTGATTGTAGCTTTTTTTCCCCTCTCTACCCATCTCTGCTTGCAGCAAGCCCAATGTTGAGTTTATATGAGCTTTGTTTAGTTCAGCTCATGTTGGGTTTTGTTTTACTATGTTCCATCACCACTTCAAATCAAGGCCTCAGATGGGCGTTCTGCTCCGCCCACTGTCCCGCTCTGTGACAGACAGATCATCGTCTCTCCACCTCCTCAGCAGCCGGGGATTCTTTGGGCATTGAATAATGCAGGTGAGATACTGCTTTGACAAGGAAGTGATATATTCCTATATAGTATAAACATTACATCATCCTCCCTTTAAGCTGTAACTGGCAATTGTCCATGAGCTATTAGATGAAGGAACCTGACGCTTTGTCTCCCTCTTTCCCTTTGCTTTAATATAGACAGATTTCCTCATCATTTTGGAGGTGTATAATAATGGGTAAATGTGTTTTTGCCGGAGTTGCTCTCTGGAGTTAGCAGGATTAGTCAGAAAGATAAGATTGAATTAGGTAGGGTTTGGCCCCAAAGAACAATCGGTTAGGTGTTTGTATTGTCATAGTGTAACTGTGATGGTGATGGATAATACCAAAGATGGTTGGACAAAAATCACATGATGACATCTTCTTAACTTCTAGCACACATATGATGAGGATGCAAATAATGTTCTGGATTTGGTGATCCTGAATGTTTGATTTATAGGAAACATGGAATGTTCTCTACTGTGAGAGTGTAATAAATTATCAAGCCATAAACTCGCAGCTAAGATCAAATTGGTGCTATTACTGTGCTGATTCCGTCATACGTGGAATTGATGCACCTTAAACACTTAATAATGACCCACAATGCATTTTATGAATACGTCATAAAAGCTGACCAATCAGATAGTGATCTTATCCATATGTCTTTTGTTTTGTATCTTTTGGTTCAGTGTTGAAGATGTCAGTCTGAACTCCATGTGAACCAAGACAAAGAAATTAATTTTTATAAAGTAAATCTCAAGATTTCTGCTTTGATTCAGGACAAGAAGCAAATTACTACAGCGAACACACTCCCAAAGTGGACTCGTTGTTATGGATTGCATCTCACATGTTGCTGATTTGGAGGATAGGAACCAGCAACCTTGTGAACCCCACTGTAACCTCTGAACTACTCTCTCTTCTTTAGTGAATTGAATGATACTTCTCTACCAATAAACCTAGCCCTGAACAAAGAAATATAGTGATCATCTACAGGATGACCTCTGTTTAAGACTAAAACATGTTCTTATGTTAACTCTTGGTACTTCTAAAACATTCTTCCCTCCTCCAAACATCATAAAAATCTGATAAAATAACCAGACTTTAACACTTTTGAAGCATGAGATGATCTTTCTTTTTTTTTGGATCAAGTCACACACTACACTTTTACTCATGTGAAGGACTCTTTAATGTAAAGCAGACATTTATTAGTTGAAGTAGATCAGTGGGAACGAAGACCACATTCAAAACAATGGCTCACAAATGTGTGAAGGCATTACATTTTCCCTCCCCAAATAGAAGGACTTTGGGAAGGCACGCATCTACAAGACTCTTCTGACACTATCAAGGGATACTTTCAAAACACTGTTATGGCTATACTTATATTTATACTTTTATTTCTGTGTGAAAGTACTTCAGACTGCATTCTCAAGCCTCTTCAGGCAAAAGATGTTTCTATTTGACTTTCTGTAGACGTTCCATGGGTTGGATTAAAAATTGCCTGACTTCAGTGAATCAACAGTCATTCATTCATTATCTACCGCTTATCCTGTTCAGGGTCACGGGGGGCTGGAGCCTATCCCAGCTAACATTGGACAAGTTGCCAGTTCATCACAGGGCAGACACATAGAGACATACAACCACACACTTAATCCTACGGGCAGTTTTGTGTCGCCAACTCACCTATATCACATGTTTTTGGACTGTGGGAGGAAGCTGGGGTTCCCGGAGAGAACCCACACAGACTCAGGGAGAACATGCAAACTCTGCACAGAAAGGCCCGCAGATGTGGATTTGAACCCGGTACCTTCTTGCTGTGAGGAAACAGCGCTAACCACTGCGCCACTGTGCTGCCCTTATCAACATTCCTACTTCACACTTGACCGCTGTCATACTGCTCTCATACATACCCTTTACCACTCATACAATAAATAAATACATATTTCTCAGTCACTCAAGAGCAAAAGGCTTTTTTTTATAATGTTTGTAAAGAATATCAACAATATAATATAATACAAATACATTTGTAAAAATACCACCATCAATTCTTTAGCATCTTTAGCACTCATTTAAATAGAAACATAAATTTAACATTTAATTTTCCGTCATGAGTCTGAAGATAGTGCATTTGTACTGTACATGAGGCCTACTGTTGCATTTAATCGCTATTCACAAACTGCAGTCAGAAAAACAAAAGCAAATTTTAAAAAAACGGCAGGTGTTCCTCCCTGATTATCACTCTTTTTATTTCTACTGGATATGGTCAATCTACTAAACTACTTATGAGCATCAGTTTTATACAGCATGGGTTTGTTTGAATCATTGTGAAAGTCATGACGGATTATTTCTGTTTTATTTATTATAAAAACAGCTTGACTACATCTAAGAGTGCTTACAGTTGCATAGCGGCCAGTAGAGAAACGAGAGAGGAAACAATAAGAATGTGATCATTAATTATGAAAAGAGGGTATGTTGCTTTGTTCTGGAGGAAGTAGATCAACAAGGAAAGTCATCTGACAAATTACTTTCTTCCAGTATGAAGGAGATTTCCACCTGGACCCTCGGCACTGGTTGTGATGATGTGGGTTGCTAATCTTAGAGCGTATTTATTATATGACATCGACACAGATTAGAATAGATTCATAGAATAGATATTTTCTACATGAATGAATGAAAGAATGCAGAGTATACTGTATTTGTTTAGTGTATTCATGTATGCATTGCCTAGATTAACCCCCGGAAAACAGAGCTTCCCAAAAGCCATTGTATAATTTGAACACCGTCTAATTCTGTAATTATTGTATGAAGTCAATTTGACAGTAAAGAAACTGAGTCTAGTAAATGCTCCGAAAATTTAAAAAAAATCCTTGTTATTTATGCTAGCAGAACTCATTTTCATGGCAGCTTGATCAAATCATCCTGCACAGAGTCTGGTCCATAGGAGCTGATGGGGCTGTGGGGCTGCTGTAATCTGGCTGTAGCCGAGATAATCAGAGGATAATCTGTGGGATCGTACATCACCGCTGCACGATAACAGTTTGAGTGTAGAACTCCTCCGACGTCTTCCTCAACGGTGAACTCTGCAAACAGAACTCAGTGATAGGTAATTTGTCACTATTTGTACACCCGACACGACAAAGCAACAAATTGTCTTTGAATTGCTTGTTGTGGTTGGAAACACAGTTTCAGGGGAAACGTTTTTGTCCTCCTCTCTCAAGGCAATGAATCATAAAAATGTCACAAATATGGTTTGACGTTGCTCCTCTCTCAAGGCAATGAATCATAAAAATGTCACAAATATGGTTTGACGTTGCTTTATGGGCCTGATTAATGAGTGTAGATACAGTCACGGTGGAAAGTCCCACACAGACATGTTTGAAGATTTCTGCTTATTGCTGGAGCAGTGAAGAAAAACCTCTTTATGTGTGTCCTGGTGTTGAACACAGGCGGGCTGTTTCCCTGATGTGAACCCTTAAATTCACAATAAATCTTTTTGACTCTACCTCGAGATCCGGAGTTAGTCAATACATAGTAATAAGTTGAATTAAAAAAGTTTGATAGTAATAAAGATTTTCCTTCAAGTATTGTTGGCCCATCATTAATATATCACTGTTACACACTCTCAGATTATATTTATAAACTGATCAGCCATAACATTAAAACCATGCCTCATTTTGTGTAGGTCCCCATTGGATACCAAAACAGTTCTCTGATGCATCTTCTTACCAGTTTCTGCAAGAACCATTATCAACCTTCAACAATTTGTGCTGCAGTATCGGACAATAGAGGCTAGCTTTCGCTCCAAACATGGATGTTTGAGCCTTGGGTAACCATGATTCTATCTTCGTTGGCCAAGTTGTTCAATTAAGACCACTTTCGTAGGTACTAAAATCTTCAGTGAGGAGATGCTCTGACCCAGTTGTCCAGTCATCACAATTTGGCCCTTGTCAAATCTGTCTCAGCAGAGTCACCAGTCACCACCACCAGTATCCACAATCCAAAGGGGGATATTCCATGCTACTCTTTTATTATAATTTGCTCGAGTCTGAGATAGTCTGAGCACCAAAGACATTCTAATGGACTAATTATCATACATCATCTGTTGTAATGAATCTTTCATCCTTCTTTATCATCTGTCTCTTCTGATATAAATGAAGTCAATGGTGATTAGTCATTTAGATTCTAGGTTACTGGAAGTCCTTTGAGAATGGCCAACTTTAAGATCCCTGCGTTATTTCAGAGCTTTGTCGCGCGGTAGGGACATATTTTAATGCTCTGTGGATATTTCATTTAAACAGGTACTGCACTTAAATATGAAATCATCATCTTCAAATATAAAAAGTCGCTGGTATTTCTGGTATCGGCGCCTGTGATAGTTACCATGACTTCATACCGAGCTATTTGGAAACAGCCTCTTCATATTCGCTAAACTCTCACCAGTTTATTTTATTTGTCACATGTAGCAACATGTTCGTCTGTGTTTTATTTAGATGAGCATTCCAACTGGACTACTTTTAGAGAAAGGTTTATCATACCTGTCATACTTTGAGAGCCATTTGCCTCCCTTATGAAGCCTAATGTGCTCAGTCAGACCACACAGCGTATTATACAACAACCAGCGCAAGTGATTGGTCAATGATGCATTCCAGCAGTGTCTGCACTTCTCACAATGCATAGCTGTACTTTATCAAAAATGTAACTGGTTGCCAGGGTAACCAACAGCAACAAAGTGAGTGCATGTGTGACTGAGCAGAGAAATATTGTGAGATTGCACTGCTTCGTTCCTGATGAGCAGGTCGGCTACCTCGCTCGCCATCCTCCGCCTTCAATGCATTAATATGTCGGGTGCTGCAAAGAGCTATACAAGAGCAAGTCCATCCACCTTTCTTAAAAAGATTAAGGCTCATGCTATAATCTCTTACATCGAGGGTATATCCCCGAATAGCCCCCAAACTCCTTTAATTCCAGTGAATAAACTCCTCAAAGTAAATGTGACTCATTAATAATCTCAAAAAGCCCATATTGAATCAACCTAATCATTTTTATGAAGTCAGCAATATGCTCTAAGAAAAGATCCCATAGTGAATCAATAATGAAGACAAATACAGTTCACTATGTTTCTCTGAGCTCAGTTATAAAACAAAACAGATTTCCTTATATCAGTTCAAATGAGATACATTTAGACAGAATTGGACTAATGGATGAGAAGATGAAGACAAAAAAGCTTTACATTACGCAAAAGCTTCCCCCAAATGAGTAAAATGTGAACTAATACAGTGAAATAGCATTGATACAAGATAAATCCCCTTGTGCTGATTCATATGAGCCAATTTGGGCATAATTAGATTTAGGGTTGGATTGAAAAAAAATTGTGTTTTATGCAAGAAAGCCCATCTATTGATTGAAATATATATAAATATAATAATAATTACAGTAAAATATAATATAATATAATTCATAGTTATAAAATGCTTAAATGATCCACAAAATAGTTGGTGACATTGCATTAATACAAAGGATCTATGACGTTTCCACAATACTCTGTTTTCTGAGACACAATCAGGATTCGTCAACATAAATGGATTTGAATTGATTTTGATGGAAACAGAATTAGATAAAACTTTAAAATGTCAACCAGGTTTTTTCTATTTCAATACTGCTTTTTCTGTATTTTACTTTAAAATTTCACCATTAATGATAGGTCTATTATATGCAAAGAGTGGACTTTTATTTTTTTTGGGTATCTTTTGGACTCTCTTCAAATGCTGCTGTACGTCTTCTGAATCAGCTGTGTATAAAAAAAGTATTTTCATTCTTTGTGGTTGCAACAATAGCTACAATAATGTATGTCCCATGACAACAGACGCTTTGATTTCTGTATTGTGTGGGAATTTCCCCTCAAGAAGGTCATTCTTGCAGAATTGCCCCAAGCTCCGAGACATCATGAAGATTTTGGCTTTGGAAAAGGTGAAGAGAATTTTTTTCACATGATTCAGTTGCTACAATAATAAACATTGACATTCCTGTCTTTATCTCAATATCTAGAGTTTCACGTATGCTGCCAAAAAGAGCAAGGTGTCATTTTTTTTTAAATACGAGTGATAAACATAATATGATAACACATAAAAATATATGTTACAAAGTCAGGGTATTTTTCCCCTGACCTTTGCTCCCCTTAAGAGAAAATACATTTAAACAGCTGCTATGAACTGAATTAGCAATTATGCAAGTATTCATACGTGTTTGCTGGTATTTTAAGACTTAACTAACCAAATCTGTGCAACGGTATTTCAATTTCGATCATGACAACTAAAGCACATTACTAGTTGTTAATAAATTTAATAACATCTAATGGTGGAATGTTTGGATTTGTTCACACAACAAACAAGTTGACTGAGAGCCTCTGACGAGATGGGGTCAGTTTGACTGAAATATGAAAGCAGCACAGACCAAAGATCAAAAGACGGATGTGATATTACAGGATGTGACCCGGGTTTGTTGCTGTTTTGATTCCTTTACACATTTTACGCGCTCGAGATATTCGTATTTAATAATAGACACACAAATTCAACAATTGCTTTTAAACCCATTGCAGGTCATTATTTATAAAGGTGGCAAGTTCTGTCGCACCACACATATCAAAATTCATCACACAAACTGTACAATAAGCTTGTGACCCTTTCCGTATGCCTTTTGTTTTGAATGTGTTCCAGTTCCATCCAGGAAGCAGGCCGGCGCTGTCCCAGACAGCGAGGGTATTTCCCTGAAAAGTCCCCAATTCTTTGCGTTGTACAAGCAATCCTCCTTATTGAACACCTGAACATTAATGTGAAGTTAGTATTAAAATATGAACTGTGAGAAAAAAATATGATATATACATGATAGATCACCTCGCGTTAATTCATATGCACTGAATTTGGACTAAATCCAACCAACACTTAGGAAGTTATATCTGAAAAATGTTGAAAGTTGGGGGCAATGGTCCAGAAATTATAGCCCGAAAACGTTTAGAGATGAAGCTCCCCCTTGTATAACATGCAATGAACTATTCCAAAATCACCCCAGCTCTTCCTCTTGCTATGGTCTTTTTGGGTATGAATTTAAAAATGATCAGTATAAGACTTTGCAGTTATACCATTAACAGGAAGGATCTGTGGTGGATATGGCAGATGCAGATATATATTTCAAGGATATAATAATAATCGCTGTAGATCGCTCACACTCTACACAGATCTTTGAAAGTTCTCCACTCTGGACGGCAGTTATTATCATCATCAGTATATGATGATAATGACAAACTGTCACATTCATGGTTAACACCTGACTTTGTATATGGACGATTAAAGTACGTTGTTTTGCACATAGACCATACGAGCCTGTTGTTGTTCTTTTATCTATTCCCGTGGAAGTACCAAGTGAGCATGAAAAAGACCGAAGGGAAAATCCTCGTATTTAAGTTCACACACTCCAAAAATAGAACGTCAATAAATGTACTTATATACCAGATTTAATTATTTGTGTTGGCTTTTTTAATTTAACCCATTTTAACAGGTTTAACTTAAAATTAGAAAATGTTGCACCAAGGTAATCTTGACTTAAACAACATTAAAGTTTTGAGGGAGTCACAAGATCAAATCAGTACATTGAGATTGCCCTAAATAATATCATGTAGATCAGAATCAACACAGTTTACATTTGATCAAATTTATGTTGCTCAGTTTAGTTAGCTGGATACTCATAATCCATGTTTAAAAGATAATACTGCAATTTCCCAGTACAGTCATGTTTGTTGCATACTGGTCCATTACTTTTCTTCTCAATGAGTTTATTAAATAAAATCCAACACAACTGAGTAGGTCTGGATTATGTTAAATTTATTAAATTACCTTTTCCGTCGGCCAGCAAAGCTGATTCTGATCTCTCGGTTTAGTGTTTAAAAAGCCAGCGTGAATGCAGGAAAATGCATAAAATTTGTAAGAAATGTCTCCCTTGGTCCAGAGCTAGAGAGCAGAACCTCCAATTAGACGACCCTAAGTGCTCTGTACAGCTTTAATGATCAGTCCCAAGCTGTGCTGTGTTCACTGCCCTCCCTAACGAGAGCCAACGCATTGGTGATTGAGATTAATCTCGTTATCTTAGTCCAGGGTTCCATAGTTAAGATGTCTATGATCTTTAAGGGGTTCAAGGAAGGATAAACTGTTGTCATCGATTCCTTAGTGTGTATATTCCGGGATGTCGGTTCCACCGGTAAATACATGTTGGCTTAATACTACACTCATAAAAAAAAAGAAATATTAAAGCATCCTTAACTATTTTTTCTCCAATTCAGGTAGCAAAGCTCCTAATAGAACTTATCTAACATACATTCACCTTGAATCTCCTCATGGTTGCTACCTGACTGTTTCGGTAATCAGAGTTGTATTAATCCATTTATTTAGTCACAGCTGTATATATAAACCACCCAACTGATCCACCTCATCCACAACTTCCTCAGTACAACAAAACAGCACCTATGCAGGTGGGCAAGACCATATCACCTGCACTCACCACCAACACCGGAGCGCCGCAGGGATGTGGGCTTGGCCCCTTTCTGTACAAACTGTACACAAATGACTGCACCAGTCCGGTCATGGCAGTAGGCCGTCCACCCTGAGTCTTGGATCAGCTCGAGGTTTCTGACCGTTAAAAGGCATCTTTTTCTCGCCATTGTCGCCAAGTGCTGCTCACGGAGGAATTTGTTGGGTCTCTGTAGATAATTATATAAAGAGTTTGGTCTAGAGCTGCTTTTTCTAGAAAGCACCTTGAGACAACTGTTGTTGTGAATTGGCGCTATATAAATAAAGATTGATTGATTGATTGATTGATTGATTGATTGATTGATTGATTGATTGATTGATTGATTGATTGATTGACGACCCCGCCGCTCTGGAGAACCATCTACACCACAATTTCAATAAAACAAAAAGAAATGATAATAGGCCACAACTCACGTCAGCACTCCATAATCATTAAGGGCCAAGCAGTTGAAATAGTTGAAAATTTCAAATACCACATAGTCACATTAGACAATAGACTCAGTTTTGACCAGCATACGACACTCACCCAAAAAAGGAACCACCAGAGACTGTCTGCAATCCTTCAACTCTTCATCTCCTCCAACTGCTGTATCAGAGCATAACTCAGCCCACACTTCTGTACGGTTCCACCTGTTTCTTTAATATGCAATCCATCACAATCCAGGCCAAACTCACACGCATAACTAACACTGCTGATAAGGTAATTGGACTCGGTACACCTAGCCTTTCAGAACTAGATGGTAAAGTCATAGCTCGCATCGCAACCACAATAGCCCAGGATATCAAACATCCACTCAACCGCCAGCTCACCCTCATGCCCTCTGGACGCCGGTACAGAGCACTGAAGGGCAGAGGGGCTCGCACCTGTAAAAGCCTGATCCAAGCGGTCATCAACTCCTTGAACAGTCGACCTGGAAAAGATCCACGTGTGGACCGCTGTCCATCAATTGCTGTCATTATCGTTTTTGTTGTATCACTGTGCTTGTGTAACAGGTGTGATCAGACTTGTACAGTGCTGCGGAAAATAATTTCCCCTTAGGAACAATAAAGTCTATTGTCTATACTGACTTTATTCAACTTGTTCTGACTTTGATTTGACTTTGATTTTTTGGAATTCTTTGTGGTCATTAAATACATCTCAAGTTGTTGATGGAGAGTTTCATTATATCCTATCTTTATGTCTTTTCCTTGACATTTCTCAGATCTTACTTGAACTATGGCTACATAGCCTCTGATGATTTTCAGTGGTGCTGCACCTCTTCATCAATCTTGTTTGAATCCATACAGACAGGAGGCTTTGTCTGTATCTCCATACGTCTTTATTTAAATTTGAGTAAATACTGGGCCTTTAGATTGGTGCTAGTATAGCCATATGCACCTTATCCAGCAATAACAGTATCATGTGTCCATGAAGTCATTGTAGTTCTTGCTGTTATTGATACTGGACAATGTGCGTACGAAGAGATTCAGCCAACGATCTATTTTTTTTTTTACCAAGGATACATCTGATGAATAGCTTTGACTGCAGCGTCCCTGACTTTCCTCATTCTCTCCCTCCCAGAGTTGGTCCAGTTGGACTATTGGCAGCCTGAGCTGCTGTGATTGGTGGTGTTGATACATTTCATCAAGAGGTAACTCTAGCTGGTCATATCTTTGTTTCATCCTCATGGTCTCTCCTGGGAGTGCGCAAGGAAACAAAGGCTGCAGGGTCCTTTGTGGGGTACACTCAGGACTGGTTCAGTTTACTGTAAACACACTGGCAGGGGCATCGCAGAGGTCAGGTATGAGTGTTTGCATGTGGGTGTGGAGTCTTTTGTCACGGTCTTTTCATAGCGTTAAGTTGCAGTTAGTGATGGAGAATGGAGAGGTTTGGGAATAAAAACACCACTCTTTGAAAAACTAGAGAGGAAGAAGAGAAGAGTTTAGATGATTAACCCTTTGACCAGTATGAGTTTCATATGTTTCTCCTGCAGATGAAAAACATCGAATAGACTTTTTGTTGACAGGCTTGTAATTCCCTATTCATTCTTATATAAGGTCCAAAGTCAGTAAAGTTTTATCTATAGAGCTTTTTTGAAATTAAAATTACAAAGTGCGTCATAATACAGGTACAACATGCGTATACAATGAATCAAATTAAAGGGCAATGAATAAAAATGGGTTTTGGAGGACCCTTTAAATAGCAGACCCAGCTGATCTGATGTGAGTTGGTTGTTTGTTCCGTAGCTTCAGTGCTAGAGCCAAGTAGTCAGCTTTGGTTTTGAGTTTTATTTCCTAAGCTCAAACTGATTGGACGGACTAAGGGTCACGTGGGTGGTGTATGGGGTCAGCATCTCTGAAATCTAGGCAGGAGCAGTGATTAAAAGTACCTTAAAATGTATTCTATACCTGACTGGCAGCAAATATTGAGGCTTTAATGGGCGTAATATGAGATCTCCAGTTTCTCCCAGGTAAAAAGTCAAGCTGCTGCATTCTGAATCAGGTGAGGTTCAACGAGGTCAGCTTGACTCACACGGGTAAAAGAAGAATTAACAAAGTCAAGATAAAGGCCTGGATGTTGTTTTCAATATCAGAATCGGATAAAAGTAACAATATTTAGCAATTTTGTGTAATATATAATGAGAATTTACCATAACAAGTGGTAATTTTTTCAATCTTTCCATGCAGTATGCATATTTTATGGAAATTAATGCTTAAATGTATTGCATTGAATTGAGAAAAAACATTTTGAAAAGAAAAAGAAAAGACAGCAATGTCCTGTTTTTCCAAATAAATGAGATAATCATTGTCAATTCAGGATCAAAGAGCATTGTTTTTTCCGTTAGATAATACACATTTGGTTTAATCCAGCTTTAATTTGGCGTATACTTACATCTTTAAGTATATACTCATGCAAAGATGCTCCTGTCTTCAGATAATACAGACTATATTGTTTTTAATTTGTCAGCTTTGCCCACGTAAGGACTTGTTTAGACAGAAAACCCATTTTGATCTGCTGGATGATGATCAGTTGAATCAATATGGCATGCTTCACATTATGACATTGTATGATTTGAGTCAGATTTGAGCCCAATCATGGGCTCCATGACCATCAGGCAGACTGTCAGGGTTTGTCGTGGCAGTGTATGGGGGATGCGAGGGCCGATCATCAGTTACCGGATCAACGTCGGACTATTGAATGGTTCTCTGACATGTCAGAAGCTTTGGTCAGGCGACTCAGGCTTTCACACAGTTGACACAGGGCCACGACCCGATCGGGTGACATCAGCGCCTTCTTTACTCACTGCGCCTATGCATGTGGCCAATGAGCGTCTGAGTTGCCATGGTGAGACGGAGAGTCATGTCGATAATAAAAAAAAAAAAGTTGTCATTAAGTGCAGTTTGTGGCTGGTGGCAACTGAACAGCAAGGAAAAAATGGTTCTTAGCTGTCAGAACGCTGCTAGCTCACGAGTTATCACTTTATTATAATAATAATAATAATAATACATTTAATTTATAACGCACTTTACATTTGGATCAAATCTCAAAGTGCTTCAAGGAAAAAGCAGAGAAAAGCATCAATAAAAAATATAATGATAATTATATAAAAATATGACTAAAAAGCAGCAATGTTAATTAAAGTTATAGGTTCTGCCATAAAGGAAAGTTTTATGTCATTTTTTAAAGGTCTCAGTCGTCTGTGGAGCCCTCAGATGGTCAGGGAGGGCATTCCACGGACGAGGGGCAGCAGAACAGAAGGCCCGATCACCCATGGTGCTGAGCTTAGTCCGGGGAAGGAGGAGGCGGTATGAGTGGGTAGAACGGAGGGAT
>VRLP01005036.1:0-41256 GCA_009660295.1 Lophius piscatorius | reverse complement strand
GGACGAGACGCACAGAGGACGTTAGTAGCCGTTATTTTCATGGAAATGATGCCGAGAAAAAAGCTATCAAACACAGAAAGTGATCAACAGCGGCTTTTGGTGAAAGTAACTCGGGGGCAGCGATGAACGAGACGGATAAACAAACTGACATCAACGATGAACAAACAGAAACGGACATAAACGATGAAACAAACAGATACAGAAGTCTCCGGGTGATGGTAGACTTGCAGCAACAGGTAGGCGGACCGTCACCAGACTCGGTAGAATTGTTACAAATACAAATACAGAATAACAGATACAAATACGGATGTATATCCAAAAGGTTTGCCGGTGACCAACAATAAAAGGTATACTTGTCGGTTAATAGTATTGCAGGCTGTAGAACTCTGATGGAAAAGCGGCGAACAGACAACGCCAGCGTCCTCTCCCTTCAGCGTCCAGTTTTAATAACCAATATTGTTCTATGCAACTAATTCCAAATGACCGCCCTATGAAAAGGCATGAAGACTGTGCAATCCCAACATGGTTGGGATTGACAGGCTAGGAGTGGGTCCTCAGGTTAGCGAGCAAGAATGCCTCTACAGTAGCGTAATGCGGCCAGACGAACAACAACAGATCCCCAGCATGCCTGTGGAAGACAAGCAACCGACCACAATCAGGCCTCAGACACAGCTTTCCCAATAACAAGACTGAACATGCCAAAACAGTAAGAAGCTGTCTGAATCATGATGAAACAGGAGCATGACAACCTTCTAGTGGTGCTGTGCTGATGGGATGCAATCCAGTTTCTCGAGGCATCATACTTTACTGATTACTCGAGTGTGAAAAGTCTTGAGTGTGAAACAGATTTTTAGAGAAATTGCCATAAATGTGGAAGAAGGGTAGGGCTTCCAGACAACTCAACAGACATTATGTAGCCAGAGGAAAAGATGCAGACTGTGTGCGATCTGGTCAAACAACCACCCGCAATCAGGATCATGTAAACTTCCATTGATCACATTCACCTATACACAGAACCACACAGTGAAATCTCTGCATTTGCTGCATTTCTCTGAAGCCCCCAGGTGAGACGGTTGGGTTTATAGTCTTGCTCACGGACCATAAGACATGTAGACTATATGGGCAGTGCTGGGATTGGAGCTCCAATCTACCGATTGGTGACTGATCATTCCACCTCCTGAACTACAGCCAGTCGGGATCTAGATATGTTGCACCTCAGAAACAGCTTCCAACTGGCTACCACTACTGCAGCAGAGACCACTGACACCCATAATAAGCCTGTTTGTGCCAAAACAGTCATAAACTGTCGGTTGCATGATTGACTGGGAGCATGACGGCCTTATACTGGTTCTGGAACCTTGGGCAGCCAGACTGAGCCCTGACCGAAACTTGTTAAGATTGTTAAGTGACATCATGAACATCCTTCAGACAGATGTGACCACCTTCCTTCAGGATGACATCATCAGGAGGTTGGACCAGTCAGTGAGGATGAGGATTAGTGCTGTAATCAGTGCTGATAGTGTAAAGAATCTATATAGCTGACTGTGTTCATTTGTTCATGTTCAAATTATGTCAGCTGAGAAATGTATGGTGCCCTTGTTTTCTGTCTTTTTGGCTGGAAAAGTAGACACGTACATTTCCACATAAACACAGCCGTGTGGTTTTTAATCGATCGAGAGCAGGCTGGTACTCATTTATTTCTTCCTGACATTGTAGAAAGTAGAGGAGTTTGTTTAGTTTTGGCAGAATACGACAATATTCTCATGTGAATTTAAAGTGTGTGCTTTGAAATCACTCATCTTTCCAGAGTTTATTCAGCAAACACTAGATGAGAGACACAAATCATGGCCGCTATGATGGATTGCACATTTCTCTGTGATGCAGAAGTATAGCTAACTCACAGTGAGGAAGAATGAGGGATATGCACCTCCTGTTTTGAGCATTGACTAGGACAAAAATCCCTCCATACCCCGCTGTACACGTCTCTTCCCTCCATCCACACCCTCTGAAGTTCCACACTCTGTGATGGTAAATGGCTGAGGTGAAGGTATAATTTCAAGTGATTGGGACTTACATCAGTGCTTAGGACTCTGAGTCATGAAGCTGACTGCTGGTTATGGATGGGACATGGACACGGTTTTCAAAGATAAGTTAACAGAGAATCGACTAAACACTTGAGATGTTTTAATGTCCTATTCGTCCACTGGAAAAAAGGGGCATGAAATGGGAAATGCCATACAGCTTATTTTTGTTTGTGTGCGTACGTGAGAGAGAGGAATGTCTTCATTCGATTAGACAGTCAGACTAAGTGCCTCCACAGCAGGCGGCTGCTTGAAAACATATGGTTTCTAGCCCGACTCATTCCTGCTCAAGTGACCGAGCTTCCTGGATTTGTTTTACTTCGCCCTCCTGCTTCACAGCCCATTTTCTTTTTAAACCATATCTGACATTTTATTAACATGACATTTGAGCTTTTGAGCTTCTTATATGGCTTAAGTGTATAAGAGAGGCGTCAGTCACTAAAACAGTCTGCCGACTCTTCTGTATCCGGTCAAAACTACGTAGCACTTCTCTTAGCGAACTTTTCTTTGGATCCTAAGATCCCACCGAAGTAATAATAATAATTATAATACATTTTATTTATAACACACTTTACATTTGGATCAAATCTCAAAGTGCTAATTTATGAGAAGTGATCCCCATCCCAGCCCCCACATATTTTTGGTTCAGTATAATAAAAAAGTGATACCACACATATTATCAGTATTGAGATTCTCCAAATTTCCATGTTCTGGACATCAGAAGAACAGTGGTATGGAGGTTGATGACAAGTTTAAACAGCCTTATCCACCTCTTGATAATATTGTGACCTGAAAACTTTAATAGTGATGTTTTCTCCCCACAGTGAGAATATTCTTAGCAGTTTTAAGATAACATTTAATACCAAATGTTACACAAAAAAATACTATATAAATGTATCATTGACCCAAACAGGTCAAAAGACTCTGTTATCCAAATCAATCAATAGTTCTGTAAATTGTATAAAAACCCTCATCTAAAAGATGCTGTGTGTAATGTTTAGGGTTATCTCTTTGATAAACAGAATGTAACAAAAGAAAAACGTATTTAGTCTTTCAAAACAGTGTGTTTTGTTTGGGGTTAAGAATCTTGCTCAAGGATACTTTGACAAGCAGAGCGGAGGGGACAGGGATGGAACCATCGACCTTCAGATAAGTGGATGATCACCCTACCAACTGAGCCACCATCAACCCATCCTGTGTTTCGACAAATGCAAAATTCATATCCAATTTTTAGCACAAGAGGAAAAAAACAGCGCGTCAAACCTTGAAATCAAAGAAAACATGAAGACTCATGAAACCAATTTGAGGTAAACAGTTGGGTCTACACAATCTGCCCAGGGAATTATATACGGCAGGCGACCGAAACGTACAAAGGGAACTATGGACTGAGTGCTCAATGCTTCCTCCAACCTTCCAGGGAGGAAAGTTGGAGGAGGCCTAAAAGTTCAAGGCCTAAAAGTCTTGAACAAGTTGCCATCTGTTACCGCTAGATGCCACTAAATTGTAGACACTGCTTATAGCTGAAGTGTGCAAAATTCAAATCATGAGCTTTTTAATTGTCAATGTAGTGGCGTCATTTAAAAGCTGTCAATTGAAGGTAGATGTAGGCGGTATTAGCACAGGTCAGATAATTATGTAAAACAAAATCTGGTGAAAGTGAAAGTATTGTTTCAAATGCTTTACTTTTGTAAAAGTGAAAAAGTGCAGATAGCCCTGCTTTGAAACTGTGAGGAGGAAAAATAATGGATTTATGAGTTTGAATAAGGAGTAGAGCTGTAACAATAACAAGTTTTCACTGCGAGGCCCAACTCTTTTCACTCTCCAATTCTAACGCCAGTGAACAACTCAAGGATGTCACACCTTTTCTTTACCGCTTTAACCACTGTAAAAACAATTGTCTCCTTTTTTAAATTAATATTAATTTATGTGCATGCTGATCAATGCCAACCAGCTTGAGGTTGTAAACAAAATTGAACTCAGAATGTTTTCAGGACTGTAATAATGATTATAATGTAATAAAGAAAATAAAGTCATGTTTTTCCAGTTCTTGGCGCTTGGGTGAATTTACTACACCTTCAGATTGATTGTTCTTGTTGCGGAATGATAGGTTTAAAGTGACAGCAGCTTCATTATTCCAATAAACCCTTGCATTTTCAGGGTTGCCTTCCTCGCTTGGTTCCCACTCCTAATGAAGTGCACACTCAGGGAGGAGGGGCCACATTCAATTTTTTCAGGCGTATCAGGTGGTTAATTGGCACTACAGTGATGCTTTCAGCTGTCCTGAGTTTGAGATGCAGTGTGAGCCTACTCACACCTGTGGATCTTCAGAATCAAGTAATTAAGGCTGCAAATTCACACATGCATTTAATGACAGAGGACATTTAATTAAGGTTGAAAGGAGATAAAAAGGGGACTGCGTTTAGGTTGGGCAATGTTCAGCTTACATCCGCTTTGTTTTGCTGATTGAATTTGCTTTTAAAACTCATGCACTTATGCTGAGATCCCCTGCAGCCCCCTCGAGCCCAGTGATGAAGACATCCGCCCATACAACGCCGGTGTCATTCAAGAGGGGAATTAGTGTGATGCCAAAGTGCCCTGGAGCAAGGTCTCTCAGGCTTTCTGAGGCAAATGCAGACATGAAAAGACTCAGGAGGACAGCGTTGTCAGCTTTAATTTGATTCTTCGCTTCACGTGTCTCAGACTGTGGCGACACATGTAGTTAGTGGGAACAAAAGCATGGGTAGAAATACTCTCTTCCTGTAAGATGAAAGCTAAACAGAGCAATAAGTCGATGCGCTCTCCTCCTGCTTTCTGAACTAATGAGAGACGAGGAAATTGTGAGCACCGTATTTTTTGGGACAATTTCAACCCAACATGTTCCAGCTTTGGGAAATGGCATTCATCTGCCCAGACAATCTCCATTCAGCATTGCTGCCATACTGTTAAATATTTACTACTTCATGTAAATAATTAACAGGAAGTAGTAAATGTGAAATGTAGTGTAGTGAAAAAGCAAATTTAGAATCACTCTCATGTTTTTGCTAACATATTGGTACCAAAAAGCCATCAAAACCCTTGCCCTGTACAATTGCTCTGATTTAACTCCTTAAATCAAGCGTGAGCTTCGTACGAAAAACAGTTTTTTATTTTTAAAAAAGGTCCCCCAGTAAGTGTAATATTAAGGGAAGCAGAGATGCAAAAATAAATAGTCTTTGTTCAAGGAAAGGTCACGCTCAAGCGCCCCTTTTGTGTGTTTAATTATCGTTCAAAAATCATTTAAATACTTCTTCTTTTTTTTTAAAGTTGCCTTAAATGAAGATTCAGACTTTAAAAATTATATGTATGTCATTTAAGACTCCCGATTTGTTTTTTGTTTACTGCTCAGCTGGTCTAGATACATTTTAGGTAAACAAGCCTTTAACTGAACGGATTAAGACTTCATGGCTACAATTTGCATAATCATCATATTGTGTAAAAAATAATGATCTTATTTTGTATTCATTTGGGTTTATTTCATATTCATATTTGGAAGCGGGTCAAGAGAAACCAATTGCATTGGGAAAAAGGAATTTTTGGAAATACTGAACTGAAGCTCAAACCTCAAAAAGACTATTCATATAATGATGTGAATCCAAAGCCTTTGTCTGATCTCTACGCTTTATTACTGCATACAGCTGGGAGTGCATTGAACTCATGCTGCCATGGAGCGCATGCTGCAGAAACAGTAAGAAGATACATAATGATCGGTTATTGAAGTGAATGGAATGAAGCCTCGCCATCCCTGCGCTTTCGCCTCTGTCGCAATGATTCTCGATAAAGCCCAGGAAGACTATGTGGGCTGCTGCATCAACATAATCTGAATTCTACTTTAGCAGCTGTTAAATATTCACATCCCTAAAGCCACTGTGAAAAAAGGGATCCTGAGACCAGAATATTGAGCGGTTGATAAGTTTACCATCGGGTCGCCACAGAGAGCTCCATGTGTGTCATGAAGTTAATGTACATATTCATCCAGACATTTTCTCTTACCACTTATCCTGGAAGGTTTGGCGGAAATTGGAGCCTATCCCAGCTGACATTGGGCAAAAAAGAGGGTCAAGTCATCAAGTCGTCATTTCACATGGTGAAATTACGACCTTTTTATTCTGTCTTGCCTTCAAGTTTCAAGGACATCTTGCTTAGAGCCTTTGTGTGAATGTTCATGATTGTGTTGGTGATCGTTATCGCTGCTTTTGCACAACTGACAACTACTATTTTAATCAAATAACTGTCTGGACTTGATTCAATAAACGTAATACGAAAGGATGGATGAATTAGGATGTTTTGGATTTTTTAAAACTTAACATAAGCAGCACGATTGCACAATGGGTTTGTACTGTTGCCTCACAACAAGAAGGTTCTGTTTTCAAATCCTCTTGGGGCCTTTTCTGTGTTTCCTGGCTTCCTCCACCATCCAAAACTCGCACAATGGATGAATTGGTGACTCTAAACTGCCAGTGGGTATGAGTGTGATTTTTTTTGTCTGTCTCCACGCGTCAGCCCTGGGATGGACTCATGATATATTAAGGGTCTACCCAATGTCAGCAAGAATAGGCTGCAGCCCCTTCAATCCTGCACAAGATAAACGGTTACAGAAAAAACGTTGGATGAATTGAATCTGAATAGAAATGCGATGAAAGTTATTACTGATTTGTGACGAAGCAGTGAACTCACCCTCTCCTCTTCCTCTCTGAGGTCCGGCATGGTGCTAACACACAGCGTAACTGCGGTAATAGCAACGAAGATCACTGACAAGCAGGCGAAGATCTTCCCTGGTAGGCCAGAATGCGGGTTCTCCACCATGTCCCTCAATCTCCGCATACAGCCCCCAGTATGGACCTCCTCTTGTTCCCCCACTCCAGGAATTTGCTGGCTCTCCTCAGGAGACTGAGGCATGGTGAGTTCAGTATCCTCCTCGTCAAGCCTCTGCTGCTCCTTGTACTCCTCCTGCCTCAGCCGAAGCTTCCGTAGGCAGCACCAGTCCAGGTTATTCTCCTCCACCCCCCAGTACAGCAGCTCTTCCTGGAATGACAGGGCGCACATCTCCCTCAGCAGTCGCAGCTTACCTGCCGCTAAGAAAGTGACAATCGTCCTGAAAGCCATCGGGCTTCGGTCAAAGAAATACTCATTGCGGCTGCCATCGTAATCATCGCACACATCCATGATCTCTGCTTCATTGCTGCAGCTGCGCAGCTTCCCAAGCCGCGTCAGGGGGAACTCTTCCAGAGTAGACCAGGGGATGCGGTATTTGATGCCACCCACGTTAATAATGGCTGCACCATCAGCCAGGCCGATGTCATCTCCATCTTGTTGGCGGGTCTGGGTCTGGGGCAGGAGCTGGGCTCGCTTGTAGAACACACCCTTCTTGGAGCTGACCTCCTGAGGGTTCTCCACATGGTTGAAGTGGAAGGTTGTGAACTGGTGTTCAGTGTTGCCCGCCAGAAAGGCCACCTCCTGGTACATCACTGCCACTCCGCTGGGGGACCCTGTCCTGCACTATGCGATGGAAGAGTGGCTTCACGATGTATGCAAGGTGACTGGGAGATTGCCATCCATTGAGCGACCTAGTAAGTATCTGTAACGAAAAATACACATCAACAATTACAATATAATAATTGACTGTTTTAAGGATTCTCTTTTTATTCTAGACAAGTAAGATCCGGCAGGATCTGAAGGTGTCCCTCACTAGGCCTCAAACAGAGTACATGGTACATGGTTGAACTTTGTCTGATGGGAAAAAAAGGTGTATTTTTTGAAACACATAATTAAGCATTTCTGGTCAATTCCATTATGTGAAGAGGTGACAAAGTGAAGGTTTGAGACTCTCTCAAGCTCTACTATTGGTCACAATATTTGTCAGCATTTAAACAACAAAGTGAGGACAGAGAATGAGGAAAGATGTATGTTTATTATTGCAGATGATGTAAGATAGTCTTTGGTGCGCGGACGCTTCAGGGACATTTTCATCATGAGGTATCCTCCCTGTGCAGCAGAACAGATTATCCTGACTTGGAGTCTGGATACTGGTGGTGGCTGATGACTCAGCCGAGACCGATGTTGATGGATAAGCGAGGACTAGGCGGATATGGGAAGGTGGAGGGAGTGTTTACGGGGAGCATGAAGGAACGTGATGAATGGTGAGATAATTTAAGTGACAGTATCAAGATGTGCTTGGCTAATAGCACAGCTCATATGAATGGTTGTAAAGGAGTGAATGATATAGAGTACTGAGAATGAATGTGGCTCGAGTGTGCAAGGGGTTTCTCATCCTGGCTGAACCATCGCTAAATTCTTTCAGGATGATGCCTAATGTGGTTTCTCTGTAACACCTGGTGGCTGGTGGTTTTAATGTTATGGCTGACTGGTTTGTGTTTACTTACTTTGTTCATATCTGGCTCAATATCTGTGGACTATAATACCATCAGAGGCAGAAGAATCAGCGCACCCATGCATTAGCCTACAGCTGTGGTCGGACACCATGTCTTATAAACTCCTTTCTTAACATATCTTGGATTTAGCAACGTTTTATATCTCCAGGTTCGGGGGAGGAAAAATGGTTAAATCAGTAAGAGTATGTGTCATCCTGACATGAAAATGTTCAAACTTAATTAAAGTGATCCGCAGTTTCCTAATATCAATGCTTTCATTGAGGATGCTATGGACTGAAATTAGGAACACTGTTATAGAGCACCCACAAGTCAGAACATTCATCTTCTCTGCAACTTCACTGAAGTGTAATTAGAACGGAAGCTCAAAGAAGACAAACAATGTCGAGTGTCAAGATGCGGTGAGACCCTGACGCAGATAAGTTATGTCTTGCTGCAGCACCAGTCTTAGAATGAGACAATTAAAAGCAGTTTTTCTGCAGAAAAGTCTTCTCCATGATGCAGACCTTATCAGCTGATGAGTCAGATAGGAACAAGTGAACATACACTGGTCAGCCATAATATTAAAACCACCTGTCTTATAGTTTTTAGGTCACATCTTTGCTGACAAAACAGTCCTGGGAAGTTTTGTGTGTTCTGGCAACTTTCTAAAAGAAGCAGCATTAATTATAATTTTTTCGGCTTTTCGTGCTACAGCAGCTCTTTGTGGAACTGGTCAATATCGGTTATCTTTCAACCCACCACACTCATCAATGAGCTCTGGTTCACTACAATGGTAAGTACTAACAACCACATCAAACAAAACCAGGACATCAAACAAGATCTACAGTTTTTGAGATGCTCCGACCCAGTCTGATATTGATCACAGTTTAGCTCAGATCCTTACGCTTGACAACTTTTCCTGCTTCTAACATCAACTTCAGCACTAAATATTCACTTGCGGCCATATATCCCACACACTGATGGATGTCATTGTAAAAGGAAAATCAATGTTATTCTGACTTCACCTGTCAGGGGTTAGTTATTATTATGGCTTTATTAAATTTCATAGGGATACATATATTCCTTAAAGATGTGTCATTCAAACCAGACTGTCATTGAAAAATTGTCTATATCCTAAGAATACAATGGGAATATTCTCACTAAGATGAAAATCCAAGATTAGTCAAAAGCTGGATGTTTTTTAACCAGATCCATTGGTTACGTTTCCTATATTGTGAGACTGCACAACGGATGTTTGTGGTAAAATACGTTTGCATTTTTATGATTTCTGAATAATTTGACATTTGTGGAACATGTAAGGTCAAACATATGGCAGCTAAAGGAAGTAAGATAAGGAGAAAGGCATTGTGACAGGAAAATGATCTCTCTCTAATGAGCTTAAAGGCAGTGCGTCAATGTATAGTGTCAAAGTAATGACAAATGACGGAGGTGAAACCGTCAGCAGTCTCTATTTTCCCCAGCCCCAGGATCCTGTTAGTATGCTTCCTGAGGAACAGGTTAATTAGAAACTGGTTCATAATAACCTCAACACATTACAGGAGCGCATTCTCCTACCACATTCTCTCCTTACATGCCTTAATGTGTTGTCTATCCAAAAAGTAAGACTGCAACATCAGGGACCATCTAATTAACTTTTAATTAGGGGATTTCAAAGAACTCAAAAATGTTAGTGGGTTGTGGTCTATGAAAACAACCACCGGGACACCAGAACCCACGTACACATCATAGTGATTTAAAACCCAAACTAAAGCAAAAGTTAACTTCTCGATCACTGAATAGTTAATTTGGTGTTTGTTAAATTTCTAAAAGAAACAGAAACAGGCCAATCTACTCCCTGACTGTCAGACTGAATCGATACTGCACCTGCCCCCAGGTGACTGGTGTCCACTTGCAGCTTGAATGGCTTATTCACTGGAACACCGCACGGGAGAGCTTTGAACTTTTGAAAGGCTGCTGACAAAGTGGGGGTTTGGTGTTTTTTGATCTACGACACAACAACTGCGAATCGATTTGCCAATCCATCTTCCTCACCAGAAGAAAATCGTCAAGGAAGTAGCGATATGCTCTGTCCTTCTCCCCAGCCAAAGGGGTCACAGCCTCCAACAACTCCTTTATGGAGGGAACTGACTGCAGCTCTGCTACCATCTCTGTACGTGAAATGGCATTGGCAAATCAGCAAAGTTCCCACATGGATCCCCTTTAACTCTCCCTGTTACCTGCAGTAGAAATCGCAGCACGCGTCACAACACATGGAGAGGAAGCGCCTCTGATAAGTCACTGTTATTCAAAACCGGTTCACTGTTACACACAGACAAAGGTTGAACAGTTAGAGGAACATCCAGCCACATGGGAGCACCATCCAGCCCATATCCAAGAATAACTTTAGAATAACACACACCTCTCCCTGCACCATAACTTAGAAGAAATGCATTCCATGCACTGAAGCAGTCAAACAGTCAGACCTAAACTCTGAAGATCGGAACAACTAGTATCAGTAAAACTAGCAAGAGCAAGGGCAAAAGAACATAATGCAGCAGAGTCTCATAGGATTTTCACAGGAACTTTCTTACCATGTTCTGACAGAGACAAAACCATTAGACACGAAAGGCAAATAAGCGTCATTAATAGCAACTCTCTCAGACACCTGAGAAGAAGGTGGGACTGAAGATGATACATGTTACATTAATGTGTATGTTTCTCTTTATAAGAGCCTGCTTTCACATGACCTTTCTTGTGACAATAGCGGCACATTTTTTCAGTCAGGCAAATCCGTCAAATCCACATCTGACTTAACTGAACCTACAGCGCCTGCATGACCACCAGCGCTATCCCTGGAGCTGCTGGTGCTACGCACGCAAGCCCAATCACTGAAATGAGAACACACATACTAATCTGCTATGGCAGCTGTTTCACCAACCCTTTTTACCTGTTACTCTGCTAAATTACTGGCAATACGACCGGGAGTTGCATTTTGAACTCTTAAAGTTCTTAAACTGGTTGACTTCTAAAGCCGTGCACCAACAATTAAAGTTATTCAGTACGTCACTTATTCACGTTATTCAGAAAAGTAAAGGTAGGACTCTATCTTCTTTTCTACCATTCCTAAACATAACATGGTGATAAGCTTCTGGAACCATCTCATAAACGTTGAGGACAGCCGACTTCACTGGCACATAGCTCATCTTTTACTGACAACGCTGAATAGGCCCCCTGCGCCATTCCGGTCAGTAGACACTGTAACTTGACTTCGCGATCTGCATTTGGCCAGCCTTTGGCATCAGCTGGTCTCTCATATAGAGGAAAAAAGTTTCAGAGACCCTCTCATTGATCCTAAAATTAAGTCTCAAATTACCGACCAGTCAAAAATGAGAGGAGTGGTAAGCTGAACTACCACCTCTAGTGGTAACAATTTAGGACAAATTCACATTCTGACTGTCTGATGGAAGCATACCAGAAGCATAAGCACCACCCACTGTTGGATTACCAGGCAGAACATCCATGTCATACAAGTTAGCCTTTAAAATAGTGTTAACTGTGTTTTTGAGTCTTTTGTCACTCATCTATAATGGTCTACAATTATAAGTAACAGTTCCTTAGTGCAGCCATCTATCAATGCCTATAATGGAGTCTCATAATAATCTTAAACCTGAGCCATTTTCTAACACAGACCGAATGAATGATCAACACACTGAATGCAAATAAGACAAGTATGAGCGTCCCCACTATCTGACTAACCAAAACCTAACTAACTCACCCCTTGTCTTCATGGAGTTACTTGCGGTGGGTTTTTATGCACTAATGATCGCTAGTTTGCGGAACTCCACTACCACTGACATGCTCCCAAGACAAAGCTCTCCGCTCTCACCCCAACAGTACAAAAAATAATGAACCAGCTCAAAGGAGCCACACTGCTGTGCATAATAAGGGAAAGCAGTTTTAGCTCCAATATAATTACACACCAGCATGTGAACACTAACCTTCGTTTGGTCTCACAAACCATGGCTTCAACCACGCTCCACAAAAAAAGTCTCCATTAAAACCAGGTGCTGCTCTCTCACTCCTAATGAGGCACAAACCAAACTATGCAAATGAGTCAAGAAAATCCTCCAAAAATTCGGTCCATTTCAGATGATATATATACAAACCCAATAAAATAATCAACAATAATCATTCAATAATCACTCTGCTCAGACAACTTGGACACATCATACAATTCACAGTACCTGTACGTGTTCAGGCACAAAGAGGAAAACTGATTATAGACAATTTAACAATGAGCCACAGTAATATCGAAATTGGAAGATAAAAAAACAAAACAGATTATCCAGCAAAATAGACATCATGTGACATCATCAGTGATTCCAGAACACAAATTCATCCTCTTCTTTGGGCTGTTCCCATTAGGGATTTCCACATTCCAGTGCAATGTAAATTCAACCAACCATTCTGCACACTAAATGTCAGCCATATCCCTGCAGCTTATCTACAGATTTGACCTAAGGAGCAGTCCCTCACATCAATCCTGCAACTTCCTGGATGTAATGATCTGCGGCGTCCTGGAGGGATATGGCGGTATGGATTTCTTCTTCCTGCCGTAAAAAAAAACATATATAACCACGGTAACACAGAAAATCTTCTTCTAGTGTCTTTTACTGGAAGGTGGAAAACCACTTTCATCTTTTGAAAATCCCTTCAATAGCTAAATTGAAGGGATTGAAGGGAACGTAAAATTTGCAGGTGTGTGCCCACATCGAATAAGGAAAAGGAGCATTTAACGCGGCTGCTACTGCTTGGAATACACTTCAAAAAGACATTTAACTGGCTGATCTAATTCGCTTGAGTGATTTTGATGGGATTTTTAAGGATCTTGAATGTGAGAAAATTGGATAGTGTGTTTGTACCAATAATTTGTTTTAGTTAGTTTAAAAATCAGTACTTGCACTTTAAAATGTGATAATATTGTGTATTTTTTTTATTACTGCCTGTGCTCATATTTATTGTAATTGTACATTGTGTCGTTTTTATGTGAATGATGACGTGTGCTGGTTCCTTCTTGGCCAGGTCACCCTTGCAAAAGAGATGCCTGGTCTAAATGGGCTATTTCCTGGTTAATAATGGTTAAATAAAAAAATAAAATCCTTCCAGGTAAAAATTAGGTCCTGCTAGCACATAAAAACAGGGAAACACTTCTGTGGCCCTTCTCAGAAGTGTGTGCACCCATCCCTTCATCCACTTTGATGCACAACTATTGATTGTCATGTCAATTATTCATACAGCATTGAATCACAGCAGAGTTAATTATGGTACTTTCTTTAAAGATGAGGTCTGCTATTGATCATGTGCTGTTTACAATGTGAGTCATCCCTTTACCATCCCAGGAAGTATGAAGATACTGACAGAACTCTCTTCGGCTGGAACTCACAGAGAAGGCTTTACAGCAACCCACAGTGAGTGGGTTATCTACAGGGCTTTTGCTTGTAGTAAAATGGCATTATGACTGCGGAGAACTTAGTACCTAACTGATACTCTGCTAACTACCTCCATCATGGAGGTCATGTTTTCACCATCATGATTTTCATAGAAAATGTCATTATCCCAATAAATAAGAATCATATACTCTCTTTATGATTATCAGACCGAAAAACATCGTGAAATTAGTTCTCTGCATTTTACCCATCCATGAGGAGCAGTGGGCAGTCCCTTAGAGGCACACATGGGGCAAATTGGGACTCAGGGTCTTACTCTAGGACCGTTAGCCATTTGGACTGCAGGGGCAGTCCTGGATTCGGACCACCAGCCCCCCAATTGGGGGATGCCCACTCTACTTCTTGAGCTACAGACGCCCTCGAGCTGAATCGAACATTTCATTTTTTTTAACGTTCGTATTATTAAATGTTATTACCATGAAATTATGCTGTTATTACAGAAACGGCTGATTAAGATAATCCTCTAACACTCAGTGGAGCTCCTCTTTGTTCTCAACTAAGCAACCCTCTAGTTTCTAGAATAGAATTTATCCTGGCTATAAAATATGATATTTTCTGATTAAGGATGATCAGGAATCACCAGCACCCTCAAAAATATGAAAGCTATTGCATGACATCAAGTGGTGCATAACGTGATGCCTAATCTGTCTTAACAAGCCAAGACATCTCTTGATTCATTCAACATTAACATCTAGGTGTGCAACCTAGAGGACAGAGACTGCGAGTATAGCAACATTTGTCATCCTCTGTTATCCTCAGTGAGGATGACTACTGGACCTGAGGCAGAAGAGCTGATGTAGGGATGCTGGGAACATCAAAAAAAATTACATGTTGGTCTCCACTAGCTATTCTCTGAGTTTTTTCTTCGACTGTGGGCCAATCATTTCGCATTTCACAGAGTGCAGCACCTCAACAGTGACCCTGTAAAGTGCTTCTGGCAGCGGCGGTTTGTTGTGCATGAAACTGCATCCGTGTCCAGCTTTTGGAACACAGAGAAAAATGAACTTGTGGAAATCTTACATCTATGATGAAATAATTTAGGATTAAGCCTGTTTCCACAGAATTGTGCTGAAAAAGTGTCTAACATTCATGTTTGATTCACACGGAAGGAATTGTTTGGCATTCTGGCAAAGTTGCTGATTCACTTCCTTACAGGCAGTTCAACAGTGAGCTCAAAAAAACTGTTCACCCAAAACCCAGTTGGACCACTTAGATATGGAAACCATTGGCAAGCAGTCCCCCCCCCCCTCAGTTTGTTTCTGAGTCAAACCATTTATTTCAGAATGAAAAGGTATAAAGCTCATTTACATTTTGGATGACATCAGATCATTGATATAGCGTTGATATAGGCAAAATATCTCTGGAAGCCACTGACCCTACACTGCCCTACACTGCCCTACACTGCCCTACACGTGGTGGTTTCCTGCTAAGACACTCCTGCATCATCTTTATATGCCTGAAAATTTGGATATATTATGGAATCATCTTTGCCGCCTCCGCTACCACCGCCACCACTGCCGCAGATCCTTTGTGTTAGCACGATAACTCAAGAACGATGCAATGGATCCTTTTCAAATTTCAGACCCACATAGACCTTAGTGACAGGAAAACCTGGGGTATTTTTGGGAAAGTACAGTTTTATATTTTTGACACTAGGTGGAGCTTTATCTTCGAAATTGTCTGACCATAACTTGTCAACCGTTAGTCCAATTTCTGCCAAACACGGTGGCATATGATTCGACCAGAAGAGATCTATCTCGTATACATGGTGATTTAGTATAATAGTTTATAGCTTAGGATAGCTTCTTTTCATGAAAAACACTGTTTTGCAGGCATTACACTCTAATTATAATGAAATTAAAAGCAATTACATTGATCATTTTAAAAAATTTTACCAAGATAGACCTTAGTGCGAGGAAGAAGTAAGTTCATTTTGTGAAAGTTCGGTTGTATAGTTTTGAGAATAGGGGCAGCTTTATCATTAATAACTTCCGAAACGTTGGTCTGATTTATTCCAAATTCAGTGCATATGAATTGACTCAAGGCATTCTATTTTGTAAATATATTCTACTGTTTTAGTTCATATTTTATGCTCTAGGGGGAGTTTTAAATGAAAAACACCTTTTTCTGTACATAACTCAAAATGCAAGTGTGTAAGAAAATAATATCCCACAAAAAAACGCTGTCAATGGTGGAGGATGAAGGTTTTCAGAGGATGATTTCTACTTTCAATGGGAAGTATACCCTTCATTCAAGAACCTACCTCACAAAAATGACAGTCGAGTTGAGGAACACCCTAAAGGAGGCTGACAGCATTGCTCTCACCACTGACATTTCAACAAACGTTGCTACAGAGGCGTATTTTGGGGTGACATGTCACTTTCTTGGCGATAATTGGGAAATGGAGTCCCACATCTTGACAACTACGCTCTTGAAGAGTGGCTTGAGGATGTTAGTGCCCAATTTGAAATTTCACGCGAGTAAATCAAAGCTGTTGTCCATGACTATGGTGCTAATGTTGTAGCAGCAGTGAAGATTTTAGCTGAAAAACATGGATGGGCATCAGTGCGATGTGCAGGTCACACTCTGAACTTGGTGTTGCAAAGGGCTCTAGAGAACAACCAAGCTATCTCCAAGTGCGCGGCTGCTGCAAAATCCCTTGTTGAACACTTTAAGAAAAGCGAACTGGCATGCCACAAGCAAAACGATAAGCATCAACAAATGACCACACCGCAACACATGCTGGTGCAAGACGTAAGTACGCGCTGGAATAGTACTTATCACATGCTGTCCTGGCTGCTGGAACAGAGATGGCCAGTGACTGCGGCACTGTCTGACCCAGCAATTACACCTAGAGTAAAAGACTATCTTGATCTCAAGCCTGAGCAGTGGAACATGATTGAGGAGCTGAGCCAGACCCTTGAGCCTTTTGACGGAGCTACAGTGTTTCTGAGTGGTCAAGAGTATGTAACACTCTCTGCACTTCCACAGTTAGTAGAAAGACTCAAGAAGTCCGTGCAGAGTTCTGCTTTTGAAACTTTACCAGTCCAGACTTATGTGACAGAACAGATCACCACAAGATGGCAAGGACTATCTGCGTGTCGACCTGACTCTCCAAACACAGTCCTACTTGGTGCTGCCCTGGATCCCAGGTATAGGAGACTTAAGTTTTTGCCTTCTGAAGACGTATACAAGGTCCAAAGTAAAATACAAAACATGGCAGTTGCTGCCAAAAGGGAAGTGGGGCAGGCTAATGCAAATAAAAATGCAGCCCCTAGCACAGCACAAGAGAACCCAATTAAACATCCCAGTGGTGGTACGTTATTCATAGAAAACCTACTTGGATCTTCAGACTCCAGCACCAGCGATGAGGAGGATGAGGAGCAGTAGTAAAACCAAACTGTTCAGCAGGAGGTTTTGATGTATTTTGGAAAAAACATCCCCTGTCCAGCAAGGAGAACCCGCTTTTATGGTGGAAAACAAATATCCAACGATATCCAACGCTGTCAAAGTCCTTCCAGTGTATCCCGGCGACATCTAGCGTCTGTTTTCTACGGCAAGAAACATTGCATCAAAGCGCAGGGCAAGCCTCAGTTCTGAGCATGATGCTCACTTTCCTTCATTTCAACCACAGGCTGCTTTGAAGTTGGCAAACGCGCACAATCAAACACCAGTTTGTACAGATGAATTTAACGAGGTGTATTGACTGAATTCTCAAGAATAACTTCAAGCACATTTTGGCTTTGTAAAAGCGTTCAGAAGAGAAAACTGATCAAACTTTATGCCTGTGCCTCCTGGAAAAAGAAAACTCTTACCTTCCTTTCCATTTGTTTTTGCCTACAGATGTCATAAAGGCTTACGTTATGCCTGAGACTTGAAACTTTTAGTTTTAAAAGTTCAGCTAAACAACTTGCAGGCAGTGTTTATTATTATGCCTAACTTTTTTTGCACTTAAGAATGTCTTCTTATTTTAAAAAAAGAATAGCATTATTTAGCAATTTATTGCACTAAGAGGGTTTGTTTATACAGATAAATTTCTTTCTTTCAAATAAAAAAAAATTCTCTTTAAAGCTCGGAAATTAATATGCCAGTGGTTCATAAATGCACCTTCTTTAGAGGACCAGTTCCCAGTGCAATGATGACAATACCGTCAGAAAAAGCTAAGCTTGTGGAATGTTAATGTTAGTATTCTAGGTTTTTTTCGGCTCTAGCTGAATCATTTGATTTGTTATAACTGTTTTTATGTATCTAATTGCAAATTCAGAAATAAACATGCTTTTTCAATGAGAGGAACAATTATTTGTTCATTTCTGTTTTGCATACTACTATTGCTCTTGAATTAAGGAGAAGGGCTTTTATGCAAAAACAAATAGCAGAGCACCTACTAGTTCTTATTCGATTACTCGATGAATCATCAGAATAATCGATAGAATACTCGATTGCTAAAATATTGATTACTGCAGCCCTAGATCATTTCAAAATGTTAGGCCCACATAGACCTTTTAGTACGTGGAAGAACTGGAATCGATTTTTTTGGTTGTATATTTCTGACACTAGGGGGAGCTTTATCTCCAAAAGTTTTTCGGACATTATTTCTCAACCGTTGGTCCGCTTATGTCCAAATTTGGTGCATATGAATCATTTGAGGATCATGGATGTCATGGATCGTGTATATGTCATATTATACCCATAATTGAATGTAATTGTTCACAATTTACTCAATTCAGAGACCTTTTTTTCTTTTACTAAAATACTATGGAGTTCAATCAGGGGGATTGCTTCTACAATGGAGGGGATTGGGGACTTTTCGGGGATATACCCTTGCTGTTGGTTTCGATAGCGTAGGTCTAGTTTTGCTTAGAGCTGGCCACGGTAGATTTTTCTATGCCCCTCACCCCTGTCCTCTGGACCTGTATCTTCTCTCTGGCCTTCATTATGTTCTTGCATGTGCCGCCCCTCTCATTGTCACTCCCATCTCAAAACTCAGCACCTTCTGCTATACCAAAGCTGACTCTGCTTCCTGACTCTTCTTTAAAGCCACCATTTCTGAGCCATACATCCTAGCTGATCTCACTATACCATCTCATTTAAGTTCCACTTTACTATTGCTTAGAGCTCCTTCCATTCCTACATCTCTTCAATGCAAAGTTATAAAATATTCTATGACAGAGTAAAAGCTAATTTCTCACCTACCTGACATAACCACACTGGGTAAATCTCTTTGAGTAAATCAAAGTGAGTTAATGTGACATGGTGCATTTCATTTCACAGGTGTCTGTCTCCCCTCCATTGCTGACTCTTACACAGACCGATGTGCCAGAAAAGCCAACATAAAGACAACAGCAAGATTATTGACGAATGATGAAAACGTGTCGACGTGTTATTGGATAGATGTGACCGGCTGAGGAACACAGCCAATATCAAATGATGCCCCAGACTGGGAGGCTGGTACTTGAGACTGAGCTTGCTTTTGCTGGAGCTTCTTAAGGACCCTGAACGTCATTAGAATGTTCAACCCCACTTACCCCCACCATAACCATGGAACAAGAACCTTTACATGCAATGCTCTAGAACTTAAAACGTGTTGCACACAAGCAACCACACAAACATCAGGACTTTCTCTAATAAGTCACATTTTTTAATGTTTTTTTAATGTGTTTTATTCCTGATCTGTTGAGAATGCTACGTTGCTCCCTTGTATGCTTTATGTCTATTTGGAGGAGACAAATTAATCTTGTGCCACTCGTACCGTCAGAACATCCTCACAAAAATGAAAGCATTTTACAGAAGGGGGCGGAACCCTAGCAGAGCCACACTAGTTGTTTGCCCTGTCTCCAGGTCTTATGCTGAGCTAAACTACCCTGTCCTGGATGCATCTTCATATTTGTAGTGCACAGTTTTTCACAAGAATTTATCGAATATAATGGCTAATTGAGGCTAGAGCTTTAATTAGCAGCAATGAGCATAGATACAAGCTCAAGCCAAACTGACTGACTGTCAGTGGCTGAGCTACATTGTGGGTAATATTAGCATCAGATTATGACAAGCGAGAAACATGCACAGATACAGGAAAATGAGAACAATGTCAATCATGCAAAGTCCTGAGAAGAGGTTTAATCAAGCAAAATAACTGAGGTGGGATATGGGAACAAAAGAGTCTTGAAATCTCATAACTACAGTTCCATTAGAAGATGGAAAAAATTTTCATCGCGTTGCTTTTATACAAATGAATGGAGGCAATTGTAGCAGCTGAGTAACTGCTGTCAACTCAGGTAATCTGATCAGATGATTATGCAATTACTGTGACAAGCCAACTTCTCATTGATTACACCAAACACTGGAGAGCTGGGAGTGTTTGGCTAAAAGCTTGGACGCAGGAGACTGGAACAGTGGTGGTGGCTCTGGGACCGGTTCTAGGGAGAGCTTAATTATCTCAGATGTTTTGAGTTGTTAGCTCTCCCTCCCTCGCTTTTTTGTAGTAGCATGCAGCAGGAGGAAAAAGATGTGTTAGCCAAAAATGTCTTCCTGAATATTTGTGAAATAAATTGAATTGAATGGAAATAATTGCAAAAAAAAACAACAGTTTTTTTTTTACATCTTCCAGGATCGTCATGGAGCGATACCCAAATATTTGAGTCAGCATTTACACAAGCCTTCAATGCAACAACTAGGCTTATGCTGTCTTGGAGGGAGGGATGAAAAGGCGTTAACATCAGAACTTTGTCAGTACCTCAGAGTGCTTTTACTCTGACTATCGTTACATCTTTACGACGTTAGCAAACTAAGTTATCAGCGAGGCTTTGTTGTATAGTAAACTTTCCAGAAATGTTACGTTAACATCAACATCATCCGACGTAACGTTGAAAGCAGAAATTCCTCATCCCGCTATTCATATGAAAACCCAGATCCACCGATGGCCACTGAGTTTCTTAGATGTCAACTTCCTCTTCTTTAACTTCATTTATTGTTGCATAAAGGGAAATTAGAGGTTATAATCCTCTTTTGTTGTTGTGGGATTTTATGCTGAGAATCTTTCCTCAAAGTCTTCTAGCGCTTTTTAATTTGTTCAGACCTACGGTCTATCACAGTTCCTGACGGTTTTTCTTAGATGTGTTTTAAGAGTTCATTATTTCGTACTTTACTGCTTAATTTTCTGAAACATTTCATCAAAAACAATCTCCCTGCAGTGGTCTAGATGTTTAACTGCAGACATCGGGCAAGTGAGTAGTGCAACCAGGCATGCACCTACCAGGTGTTATTCCAAAACATCATTTACATGCAGCGGTTGTTTTTCCAGACGTAGACTTAGACTACTTAGACTACCCCCTTGCAAAGGAACCAAATCTCAATTGTGAAGGCCTTGTCATCGGAAGGGGTGTTTACAAGGAGCATTTATTTTCTCGGATTTTATTACGAATAAAAGGGGCGGGGAGGTGTAAACACGCCTTATATCTGTTTATGGCAGTACAGAATCCAAAACACGGATTTCAACACGATGCCAACGGTAGGCAGGCAACCGGCAGACAATAAGGGACAATCTACGCCGCTTCCTTGTTACATCCTTGTGGTTATCTGTTTCCGGATTTATAAGACAGCCAATCATTGTTGAAAGTGTCAGGATGTGTGTGAGGTGAAAGTTAGTTAAGGGTTACAGCATGCCACAACACAGGGCGCCGTATAGTTGTGCAAATTCAAACAAAGCGAAATCATTTGACTCAAGACTTTTTCGTAATCGAGTTATACAAGTTGTTCGAGGAATTGCTTGTGCCCTAAAAACATGTTGGGGAGAAACATATGAACTATTAGAGTGAAGTATAAGACAGAGCTCCACAAGTTAACTAATAAGCACCAGTCCGACTGAATCGGACCGACGGTTAATAAATGATTGCCCGAAAACTGTGATTTTGAATATAAAGCTCCCCCTAGTGTTGGATATATACATCTAACCTTTCTCCAAGACGATCCAGTTCTTCCTCATACTAAGGTCTATGATTGTATAAAATTTGACAATGATCCGCGATACAGTTTTCACGTTGTCCCGTTGACACAATGGATCTTCGGCAACCCGTGTCTGCAGGCGGCGTTCAGGATTCCATAATATCCCCAACTTTTCAGGGATGTAGGGATGTTTGTATATGATTTTGATTTAAAATTAGTATAACTGCAATTAATTCCTTACCCTCACTAGGCAGGGTGATTGTGGCATAGAAAGTCATCTCCTACCCTTTCAGCCTCAACATTAAAGGATTTTGTGAGCTGTGCCTCTCAACCCATGTGGTGCCTCAGCCTCCCTGCCTGAATGTGAATTTGTAAACAATGAGTCAATTAAAATCATTTTCACAAAGCTGATGCTTGGAGATGCTTCTGTTAAGTAGACACATTCCTGTCATTCCGTCTTCAGATAGAGTACCAAGAGACGAGGAAGCACTGTTGAACTCTGCATTGTTCCGTCTGTCACCAGTCACTCGTGCAAATAGAATTTACATGTCTCTTTGCATAAATCTGCAGCCCATGCATCACCGATACATCGGCCTTCCCACATCCATCCAATCTTACACAAAGGCCTGAGGCAGAAGCGTGTTTCAGGACCTTGAGGTCTTAAATGGCAATGAACTCTCATCTGAACCACTGCTGGATCTGGGCGATCATTTTTTCCTCAGAGCGAGTTCGGGTAAGTGGAAATATGAAGACAATTGCGTTTCCTGCCTTCAGAAATGACGCGTACATCAGCGGAAAGAACACAATTTCATAACGCAGAGTGACGCACAGCATGTGCAATAATCACAGGAAGAGTGCTCCTCACAGCAGAATCACATAGGTAATAGCTAGAGGGGCAGAGACGGAGAGCACATATATGACTCTGAGTCACAGATGATGATGATGATGATGATGATGATGACCTGCTGGATTTAGATGGCTGAAATGAAGCGTTTATCGATCCTGGAGAGATGTGTGAAATCAAATGACTCATGACGCCATCAGCTAGTTTTATTTAGAGGAACGCTTTCAATTTTGGCCAGTACACCGGTTAGCCATAATATTATAAACACTGATATGAAGTCAGAATAAAATTGATTTATCTCAAAAAAATATCAATTTAAAAAAAAGATCTGAAGGCTAGGCCGTCTCCGACAGCAAGAGCAAATCACCAAAGAGTCAGGTTATGTTAAAATATGAACTATTTGAGCAAATATGATAATATTTACGACCAAATCTGGACTGTATTTGACCAAAAGTAAGTATTGTCTGAAAAACAGTGTTTTTCGTAAAAAAAAAAAAAAAAGATCCCCTAATAAGTAAAATATGTACCATTAGAGTAAAACACAATTTATACAAGATAGATCTCTTCGAGTCGATTCATATGCACCAAATATGATATAAATCGGACCAACAGTTGAGAAATTATGGCCCAAAAACTTTTGGAGATATAGTTCCCCATAGTGTCGGTAATATAAAACTGACCTTCTCAAAAATCACTCCAGTTCTTCATCCCACAAAGGTATATGTGGGTATAACATTTTTAAAAATGACCCATGAAATCGTTTTTGAGTTATCACGTTAACTCAAAGGATCGGAGGCGGCGGCGGTGATGATTCAATAATATCCTTGACTTTTGGGGGATATAATAAAACCTGCACTGAGAGTACACCTGTCACTGTCTATCAGGTAGATTCAAAGGGCTGGATTTAACGACAGACAGGAGATAATTATGGGCTGAATAATGTGCCGCAGGGGAAAACTATCTATTTGACGGAGAGCCTGAAAACAGAGAATGTGACATTGGCATTGAATGAATTAATAGGACTGAGAGTGCAGAGACAAAAAACAACAAAAGCTGTTTACATACTACAGCAGGAAGAATGAAGCCCATCTCAACTCTATATTCTCTATTTTACACTCTAATGATGTTCAGCATAAAACAAAAAGCAGAGCATTGGTGTCTGTTCTCCAAATGTTTCCCATTAGCTCGACTTCATCTACAGAGGAGGAGGGCCGCTGTTCTTGTTTGCAAGACAAACCCGATGCACAACGTGTGGAGACGGAACAAGGTGCCACATTCAATGTAATCTGCTCTTTCTCTCTGGTTCCGAGCGGCCCACCCGTGTTTGCTTACAGTGCAGCAGAGACGCGTACATCTTTCTTCACACGTCCAAAGGTTCATGTTTTTTCGATACAGTTAGATATACATGTAGACAATCCATACAAGACATTAAGAGATGGGACGTCTTTGCAAGACACAATAGATGAGTTAATGGCATCTATGTAAGGTGTGTAAGGTTTCCTTTACTTGAATGTTGGCAGTGAGTCCAATTCTCCGCAATACCTCACATCGACGTCCCAGAAGGTCTAAGGAGGGCGGAGCTACACAATGGCACTGATCTGCCACACTGTAAAACTCTAGCCTGACTTTATAGTAAAAGTTAGAGAGTATTCAGCTGTGTTAATGTCATAATGGACTCTCCCAGACTCTTAGAGTCTCTTAGAGTCTGGGAGAAAGAAGAGATGATGAGGCCAATATAAAAGAATGTCATTATTTACATGGGTGTGCTTCAGAGAGCAGGGTATCATTGGAAGATAAAATAAATGTCCAGGGCTAACAATATGAAAAAAATCCTGTTTAGTTCACAGTTTTCCAAAGCTGCATTAATAGACAACCTCCACTCAGTCACATAAAGTAAGTCTAAATTAATATTCTAAGTTAAATCATTTTTTAAAATTTCGTATAATTTATTTTAATTTATAAATAACTGTGTTGTCGTCCGCATCTTCGGTGTGATCACCGACGTTGACGTCAACATTTCTATTAACTGTGTTCAACGTGATTGTTTTTGTTTTAAGTCAATAGTATCTTTATTAGAACTATTAACTTGTCCAAGGTCTACCCTGTCTCTTGTCCAATGTCAGCGGGGATTGGCTCCAGCCCCCTCCTAAGACCCTGAACAGTGTAAGTGTTTACAGAAATGGGGGAAAAAAAGGAAATCATTTTTTAACACATTTCTTTTTATAATTTTATTTTTGCTGTTATGATAATAACTAGCGTTATAATGATATCTGTCAATTGATTTGAAATATTCATTAATTCAATAATTACCTGTAAACGCTTATCCTTTATATAAAAAAATTGTGTACTGTAATGATAACATACAAATATTTGTTTTATTTAATCGGCTAATTGTTTTAATAAGTGTAAACTATTATTATCACTATCATTATTATCATTGTTATTATTATTATTATTATCATCAAAATTGGTGACAGGAGTTTAGTGGGCGTGGCTGTGCCGAAGGTGCTTGTATGGCTACACAATTACCATTTACCATTTATAAGCATTACAGTAGCCGCAAAATTACGGTAACATTGCTATTATTGAATATTACAGGATATGGACAGTAACCGGTTGTTTCTAATAAAACTGTGACTTGCATTGTGTTGTAAATTGCACAATAATACAGTAATGAAAAGTATGCTTATTTCTTGCTATATTCAGTGATTCTAAAATACAGTAAGGAACTACGGAAACTGTAAAAGTAATGCTGCAGCCAGTTAATTACTTTTAATTTACCGTACAGCAATTTGATCAACTTTAAAAGTGGAACAGGGTTGTGAATTAAAAGCAGTCACACAAATCATATATAGTAGACTTTTACTTTTATTTACTTATTTCTCACAATATTCTCTCATTCTAAGAGAGTATGACACTGTAAAAACAAAGATCGTACATTCTAATTACAATGCTGATACAAGGTTATTACTATGTTATTACATTAAATTTAAAGTATAGAATTTCACAGTTCACTGGCGTTGGGAAATACAAGCTTGCATATTAAAGCAAATTTGGGGACTTGTGCACATACCTTATGGAATAAATTGTTTTTTCTAGAAATACTATGTCATTTTAATACAGTTAGAAACTGTTAAAGCAGAGCTGATGTAATTAATCAAATGTAAGAGTATAACAGGGTTGGCAATCAAAAATCATACATATAGATTATAAATGACGACCTTTATAATTACTTATAGCAATATTCTGCAATTTCACAATGTAGTAAAAAAAAACTGTAAAAGCAAATCTGCGGCCAGTTAATTACGGTAAATTTCCATGGGAGGGTTTTATAGTTCACCAATTTGATAAAAATTTAAAAATTTAACCGATTCATGTATTTAAATATTTATTTCTTGCAATATTATTTAATTCCAAAATACAGAACCTGTAAAAGCAATGCCACTGCCAGTTAATTACTGTAAATCTAAAGGACCTATAGCACACTGAGTTGGGAGAGTAAATCATACATTTTAAGCATATATTATAACTTAAACTTATTTACAGTTTAGCGAGTTCCTCTTATTATGTTATACAGTAAAAAAAAAAAAAAAAACTGTAAAACCAAGCAAGCTGTAAGCTAATTATTGAAATTGATGATTTACAGAGGAGGATTTTTACAGTTAGTTTGATAAAAATGTAAGGGTAGAGCAGAGTATGGAATCATAATAATGAATATAGTATAGTAATAAGTATATCAACATTCCTGAATTCTGAGAAAAAAGTAGGACACCTTAAAAATTGTGAGAGCAGAACTAAAGCAGAGTAAATGTTTTGTATAGAATTTCACACTTCACTCATTTTATCAGTGTAAAAGTAGGTGGTGATTAAAAATTGCTTATAAAGCAAATGTAGGCTTAGGCGCATAAAATATGCAAGACATCCCAAAATAACAAGGGACAACCGGTGTGGTGCTCCCATAATACTACAGCAGTAGGTAAGAGACATCAGCAAGTAGCATTAGGGCACTTTGACGAGGACTCAGGGCTGCTATAATGATGAATAAGCAATACCAGGGGTGACATTATGAACACATTCATTTAGAACCATTAGCCCCCGTGGAGCCTTTACTGGCCCGGAGGGGCACGGATAGGATATTACAATCCAATTGAGGTTTGCCTAATGGAAAATGAAACAGGACTCCAGGGTCCGGCGTTTTCAGCATTTCCTTCTTCCTGTTCCATCATTTTTTGGACCATTACTATTTGTGCCCTTAAGATAAAAGAGAAAGTGATTCGTAGAAGTCCATAGTGTCAGACTTACCAAGTGTGTTGATGAGCTTGTGTCCACGGGTCTCAGCTTTCTCGCTGTGAGCAGCATTTAAGTCTTCCACACAAATGCTGAGGGGTCTAATGTTTTGGACGCTTTTTTTCTTTTTTCTTTTTTCGCACCGCTCACATTGATGGAGTTTTGTTCAAAATACAAAAAAGCGACTCTAAACGATCGAGCGCCAGATTCGGTCCGTGGGCGACGCCAGAGAGGCAGTCATGATACACCATATGAGCAAATATCCCGTCACTGCTGCTCCACGCGTGGAAAGGAAGCTGGATAGTGTTGCAGAGGAGTGCAGGTGATGGGCTGCTCCCAGCGCTTCTCCTCTGAGCGCCGCGCTCCTCCAAACTGCGTCTCTGGGAAACCGCCTCAGTTCAGACTCTCGGCGTCAGGGGGAGTGTTTGCCATGTACGTCCTCTCACTGTTGTGGGATTTAAATGGACTTTTTGTTGCCACGTGCAGAATATTCTCATCGTATCCATAGAAATCTGCTTCTAATAAATGCGTCCGTTTTAATAGTATCAGTGATATGTGATTTACTCATATAGGCTACTATGATATACAACCCATAATAAACTTAAGTGGCACAATTGTCATTAATAGTTTAAATGTTATGGGGGAGTTTCTTATACAGCTGTATTTTACTCTTTTTTTTTCTTTTTTTTAAAGTGATGTATTGCTGATTTGGCTCATGTGTAGCTTACTTTTTTTTTTTTGTAACAAACAGGAAGTTTCAATCCAATAACCTGTTCTGTTCCTTATAAAACCAGCTAGGAATATATCATTCTATGTTAATTTCGTAAAACCTAATAAGCAAATGTAGAATTTTGATATGTGTTAAAGAGTTGAGAATTCTAAAACAGAAATCTGTGTGTATTTAAGGCGGGGAAAATGTGAAGTTGATTAAATTTTTAAATGAGGGAATAAAAATGATCCTAAAACTCAACGGTAACATATATATATATATATACATATATATATATATATGCAGCAATACAGGTGATGGGTAAGGGTTAAAATTTTCAAAACTATTTCCAAAATTTGTCACAAAGTACAAATGTGTTACATCTATTATACATAATCTAGTACATATGTTTCATATCTGGGAAATGCAAGTCTTTTTTTTCTGCTTAGTTAGATGCGAAGCAGAGTGTCTGATGTTGGTGGGACAGAGATCCATTTTTATATGTTTTACAACTTTATTGAGGAAATAATACAAGCACGCAGAGTAATAACGTTCACACGTGTTTATGTATACAACAGTAACGCATCCGGTGTTACTAATCCCTTTAAGGTCCTGCTCAACTGTTTGATTGAGCACATTTTCATACGATATTTGTTACAAAAACATCTGTGCCCCTTGACTGAACCTCTTTATGATATTGAATAATATTTAATAGAAAATTATTTTTAGAGTGAGGGGCCAAGGATGGAACACTGGGGGACGCCAAAGGTCAAAAGGGCCGAGGAGGAGGAGTTATTAAGCACGCCTACTGAGAAAGTCTTATTTGATAAGTAGGATTTTGGTACATTAAAGCATGTGAGGATTTATTAAATAGAATTACATTGCTTGGTACAGCCAAAATCCTTGGCCATCCTTGACGAAATAATTTGTCATTTTATGCTAAATTTAGAGTCTCTAAGATATGAAATTAATAGATGCTATAAAAAAAATTAAATATTACAATAAATAATTTTTTCATGCTCTTCTTGTTGGGGGCATTAAAGGGCTATTAACGACAAAAATGAAATAAATAATCGATACTCCTAAATACCTTTTAAAGTTTACAGGAGCTGTTTGTATTAACTTTTTTTTATGTTTGTGCATTCAGATATTGAAGAAATGTATTGTTTGATATGAGCAATCTGTGACAGAAGAATGGCCTTTTGTTTAGGAACTTGGAGCCGAGGACGGAAACTTTGGTTAATATAGTTAGGTAAATTGATCGAATGTAACTGAGAGCAGGAAATCAAACACACATAACGTAAAGAGAGAATGGATACAATGAACAACAATAAATTGAGACAATTTACCCTGTAGTGGTTTTGTCTGTGAAATAAATGCGGCAGCGTTCATCTCAGTTCCTCCACAAACCGAAGTGTGGCTCTGCTCCTGTCATCTCTACCTGGTCTGTCAACAAGCGAGCGAGACGGAGTGTGCTCAGAGTGGAGACAGCAGTGAGGCTGTAATTGCAGGAGTCTGATTGATGCCAAACAGTAGTGATGGCGGTTGAAGCATCCATTTGCAGGATATCTGTTTTTTCTAAACGCCTGTTAACAGATCAGGGTGAAAGCTGCAACATAAAAATGACTGCATTTTAAATAGGAGCAATTTTCATGGTCCAGAAATAGAGCAAGGACGGCTGACGGTTTTCAGGGGCTGGAATCAGCCCGTCGACCATATAACTCACCACAGAATTCATCATACTGAAGTGTCCTTGAGCTAAAAACACAACACCCACCACTTCTCATTCAAAGGCTCCGTGGCTGTGGGTTCTGACCTTCCTGCAAAAAATCTAGAAAAGACGAGAAGATCCTTATGAGGAAAGAATCACTTATTGAATGACTTAATGGGGGAAAAAACAAAATAGCATTTAGTTAAAATGATACTGCATAGACTCGCAGTATACAAGGCTTCAGAGTTATTACAAGTGTATGATTGTGTCTGTATTTGCAGTGACCTCAACCTCACACGTTTATTCAGTGTTTATTCACACTCTCGTGTTTGTTTGTGTGTGTGTGTGTGTGTGTGTGTGTGTGTGTGTGTGTGGGTGGTCGAGTCTAGAACAAGAGTCAGCGCTGTGCTGAAGCATGAGTGAGAGTGGCAGGAAAAAGACGGCGTTAGCAAAGAGTTTGGAGCAACTAAGTGATTTTGTAAGTGTACAGAAGGGCACAGTGGTCTGAAATAAAGGCTGCAGCTTTTTCAGCCCTAGAGTAAATAAACAAATATATCATATCCCCTTGTTCCCCGACCCGGGTCTGGAACCCGAACAGGAACACACATTACTGTATGTGTACCTACTGTTTATGTGCGTACTGAATGTGTGAGTACTGTATGTGTAAGTACTGTATGTGTGAGTACTGTATGTGTGTCTACTGCATGTGCGTGTACTGTATATGTGCGTACTGTATGTGTGAGTACTGTATGTGTGTCTACTGCATGTGCGTGTACTGTATATGTGCGTACTGTATGTGTGAGTACTGTATGTGTGTCTACTGCATGTGCGTGTACTGTGTGTGTACTGTATATGTGCGTGCTGTGTGTGTACTGTATGTGTGTGTACTGTATGTGTACCTACTGTTTATGTGCGTACTGTATGTGTGTGTACTGTATGTGTGTGTACTGTATATGTGCGTGCTGTATGTGTACTGTATGTGTGTGTACTGTATGTGTACCTACTGTTTATGTGCGTACTGTATGTGTGTGTACTGTATGTGTGTGTAATGTATGTCTGTATACTTTGTGTGTGTAGTGTATGTGTGGGTACTGTATGTATACCTACTGTTTATGTGCATACTGTATGTGTGTGTACTGTTTATGTTCGAACTGTATGTGTGTTTACTGTATGTGTCTGTACTGTATGTGTGTGTACTGTATGCATATGTACTGAATGTGTGTGTATTGTAAGTGTGTTTACTGTATTTGTGCGTACTACATGTGAATGTACTGTATGTGTACAGATTTCTCACTTACAGGAGAAATCTGTTTTATGTGGGGGTCAAAGGTCATGTCCTGATCAAAGATAACTCCCAGGTTCCTCACAGTGGCGCTGGAGGCCAAGGTCATACCATCCAGAGTAGATATATCATCAGATAAATTGTTTCTAAGGTGCTTGGCTCCCGACACAACTTAGGGTGTTCTTGTGCCAAGTGCACTGGTGGACACCCTTATGTTTGAACATGGTTTTCGTTATGGACTAACTGTGACTAGCACAGAAGTCCAATAACTGAACACCACTAGGGTTCATATCAGGCAGGCCGTTACTCCCAATCACGCCACTCCAGGTCTCGCTGTCATTGCCCACGTTTGAATTGAAGTCTCCCAGTAGAACAATGGAGTCCCCATTTGGGGCTCTTTCCAGCACCCGTTCCAAGGACTCCAGAAAGGGTGGGTATTCTGAACTGCTGTTTGGCGAATAAGCGCACACAACAGTCAGGACCCGTTCCCCAACCTGAAGGTGCAGGGAAACAACCCTTTCATCCACTGGGGTTATCTCCAATACATGGGCAGAGAGCTGGGGAGCTATAAGTAAGCCCACACCAGCCGTCCGCCTCTACTGAATGATTATCAAATAAAAGCATATCATAATTTCTTGTACTTTGCCACCATATTTTTACAGGGAACTTCAGGCAATCATGTTTGGCAGAATTTTATTGTAACAATACATCGTACATTGTACTCTTTCTTTTAACAATGAAGCTCCCACCTAAGTGAGAGAACTACCTGGGGTCCTTTAATCGGCTAATCAGCCCCTCATCTTATTCACCTATAAACAAAACAAAACAAATTAGCTTGTTTTCACTTTTCAAAACATCAAATCAAACGTGGAGGTTTATAAAATCATAGTTATTTAATAACTCTTAGAATTGCGGGTAAAAAAAGGTTGCCATCCATCACAGTAGAAGTCCACTCCTGCACATACATAGACGTAAGGACTGGACTCATGGCCCGGAAAAAAACAAGACATCAGCACAATAAGTTTGGTTGTAGAGATAAGTTGCCGTGATACAGCTATTATCCGCTCTCCAAGCATCTGACATTGATAAATTACCACTCATCTAAAATGCTGCATCAGCCATTTGTGTACATGATAAACTTTGACTCCATCATCTCAGTTGGCTCTATCCCCTGTGGGAGGCGACTGAGCCGTGGGCTGCAACAAGCTGCTAAACCTGCAATTATGGTCACAGCATGATAGGGTCCTCTGAGGTCTGCAGCGAGAAAAGGAACCAACAAAATCCTTATTTTCCCAAGATAAAGCAGGATTACAGAGTCTGCAGCCAGTAAATCAGGCTCCACTAATGTGGTCTTTAAGGGTCAGTGGATGTATTTCAAACTTAATAGAGGATATGCAGCTGAAATCCTTAATTGTCCTAATCAGTGCCAACCTCTTTTTTCCAACACATCTACCATCCTCAAAATATGTTTTGATTTCTATTTATAATTAAAATCATCCATCCGTTTTCCGCTTATCTAGTGGTTCACTGTGGCAGCAGGCCAAGCATGGTTTTCTAGATATCCCCTCCACAGCAACAACCTTTAGCTCACCACGAGGCGTTCCCAGGCCAGGCTGATTTGGAGGTTGTTTTTTTTTATAACTCATAAATGAATGGACGGATTAGCTTGAATTGTTACCCAGAGGTCGGTTATGGAATATGCAAGAGATGATTACATTCTGATGAAACTAGGCTTCGCTGGGCGGCAAGGTGGCAGAGTGGGTAGTGCTGCCTTACAGTGAGAAGGTACTGGGTTCGGCGTTGCATCCTCCCACGGTCCAAAAACATGCAGTATAAGTGAATTGCTGACTCTAAATTGCCGTAGGAGTGAATGAGAGTGAAGTATTGTCTGTTTTTACATTTCGGACTTTTGCCCAATGTTACTTGGAATAGGCTTCAGCCCCCGCAACCCTGAACAGAATAAATGGCTAAGGATAATAAATGAGTGAATAGGTCATGACCTCATGATGTTACACTTTCTTAACCAGTACTTTGGCAGTGGTTTGTACTCTCTGATTGCTTTCTAGTTTATAGTAATATGCTCTTTATAGCAATGAATAAAAATATTATTTTTAAAGATCTCCCTCTGATTCTACTGGGGATTGATCATTTTCTCTACACATCTGGTTCTTTTTCAAAGACACCTCCGCCCTACCTCATGATCACATACGCCTCCTTACACCGTGTAAATTATTGATCAGCTAATGTCATCTTTGAACTCAGTGCTATTATCTGCAATCAAAGTGAGATGCTCATCTTTGGAGGATGGCAGAAAGGGTCTCATTATTAATGACACAAACTGTTGATGTACAGAGCTATCTCTCCGCTGGGGCTCATCTCACCGCTTTGTGATATGAGGTGGAACGGAGATCTGCTTCAGTTAAGACACTGATGTGAATGGATAAGTTTGTCATGCTCAAACTTAATGTTTGTGCTCAAGCTCAAATTGAATCAACTTAATTTCAAGTCTGATGGAGCAGAAATAAGTTAAGAGCTGAAATGAGAGCTCTAAATTACCTTCTCACTCCAGGGGCATTGATCTGCAAGGTGTGAGAAACACAAATAGAACATGAGACATTCTATTTAAAAATTCCAGCTTCTGTCTTTGGAAAAGTGACTCCGTCTTATGCTGATACTAATTACCTGCACCATAGATAGCTGGAAGAGGGTTATGTGGCCAGCCATGTTTATTTGATGTTAGTGGAATTTTTTGTGTACCGGTGAATCATGAGTAAGATGCAGATGCAGAGTTTTTTTTTTATATATATCTGTTTAATCCCAATCTGGTATATATAATACAAAAGAAACTCATTATATTTACAGAATATAAACCCAGCTCAGCTCTCATTCCCAACCCAGGAGACATCAGCAGTGCACATCTGAATAGGAAAAAACGATGGCAACAAAATAATGAAAATGAGATAAAAGCTACGACCAAAAAAAGAAGATACATAAAGTGACTGAGTTGAGAAAAAAGGAAAGAAAGAAAGGACTTAAATACTAAAGTAATATTATTTTTTTAAAGTCCAGTTATCCATATAACAAAACAGGCAAACACTTTTGCACCCAGACATGTATATGTATACAAATATACAATAACTTAACATATATGCATACTTCGTTATTCCAGAAGCAGTGGTGAAACAAGACACAATTGGAAAATACAGCAAAATGCAGATAGATTCTAGATCACTTTTTTCTCTTTCTCCAATACTGCATGATAGACCTCATTTCGTTACATTCTAATATACTGTAAAAAATAATAACAGGCCAATCAAAATGAAAAGAAACCAGCCATTGATGGATAATAATGCTCCACTCCTATTTGTGACTCAATCCAGGTCCATTTTATAGATTTGGAGCTTATATATACAGAAACAAAAAAAAAGAAATCTCCCACTCACCCCTCCCACTCACCCCTGGGAGTACTATGTGTCTTTCTCAAGCTTGGGTCCTCTACCAGAAGCCTGGGAGTTTGAGGGTTCTGTGTAGTATCTTAACGGTTCCTAGGACCAAGATCTCTTCTGGACCGTGATCTTCTGGACTCTTCTGGACCGAGATCTCCGATGTTGTGCCAGGAATCTGTTAGAGCCACTCTTCAAGTTTGGGGGTCACAGCCCCTAATATCCTTTCATCACTGGGACCACTATGGCTTTCAACTTCCACATCTGTTCCCGCTGTTCCCTCAGCCCCTGGTACTTCTCCATCTTTTTGTGCTGCTTCTTCCTGACTTGTCGGAATTGCCACCTCTATCGCCACTGCCCTCTGCTGGTCCTTGTCAACCACCACTATGTCTTGGTTTGTTAGACAGTAGCTTCTTGCTAAACAACCTTTAGTGGTCGTTTGATGGACATCTAATCCATATTCGGCAGAGATGTTCCTGTGGACTATCCCAGCTACTTGATTATGCCTCTCAGTGTACACTGTCCCAGTTTGCATCTAACACCCTGCTACTATGAACTGGACTGTCTCAAGGCCTTCTTTGCATAGCCAGCACCTTGGATCCAGACTACTATGGTAGGCCCCCTACCTCTATGGATCTGGTGTTTAGGGCCTGATTTTGTGATGCCATAATCAGAGCCTTTGTCTTGTTCTAAAGGGGCTGTATTTTCCAGCCACTGGTATGATTTCTTGATATCAGCCACTTCCTCTATGTGTTGGTGGTCAATCCCATGGAGGGGCTTGGTCTCCCATGACACCCTCTTCTTCCTTCAATCTCCGTCACTTGTTTTCTGAGGCACACCCTCCCTCTGCTGAATCTTCTTGTCCTGACATCAGCGGCTTCTATTTCCATCTCAGGCAAGCTTACTGTTCCAACTTAGTATCTGATGGCTGGTAGGACATATGTGTTGATGGCTCTGATCTTTCACCCGGCTTCTCAACACATGCCTTTCCTTCTGGGGGTATTTGGTTGATGCTGACCTCCTTGCCTCCTTATCGTTGTTTCCAACTATGAGGAGGAATTCCCAGGCAGTATGGCGTTTTCAGTTGTAATCACCGTTCCTCTCCTTGCCACAATACGGCCCTTAATCCAGATCAAATGACATCCTAATGTCTTCGCTGTAGATCCTCGTCATGTGGATCAGTGAGTCAATGTCTTGTCCACTCTTGGCATACGGCTGGATGTCATTCATGTACAGGCGGTGGCTGTTGGTCAATCCGCTTCTGAAACTGTGTCCATGTCCACTCTTTTCAATGATCTGACTCAGGGAGTTCAGACCTATACAGAAGAGTTGTAGGCTTTCTTATAATCAATCGAGGCAGTGCACAGATTGGTCTTTCTGGTCCTATAGTCTCTAGTAACTGCTCTGTCAACAAGTAGGCTTAACTGGTGCTTGTCTCCTCTGGTGTACTGTCAATTCCTTTCTTGGCTCTGCTCATGTATTGATCCCCTTCCCTACTGATCTTAGCTGTGACGATGCCTAAATGGAAGTTTCCTCGTGTACAGAGGCAAGTTATTGGATGGAATCACTCCTCTCTGGGGTTCTTCATAAACAGGATAGTCCGGCCTTGGGTTATCCTTTCTAGGTGGGTCCCATCCATCAGCAGTTGGTTCATTTGTGCCGCCAGGCGTTAATGAAGTACAGTTAGGTTCTTTAGCAAATAGATTTGGGCCGGATGCAGCTCAGTGGGTAGAGAGGCCATCTCCCAATCCAAAGATCGGTAGGTTACTGGTTCATGCCCCAGCAAGTCTACATGTCGCAGTAGACTGAGGGGGAACATATGGATGGGTAAAATGCAGAGAAATAACTTCACTATGTTGTAAGTTAATGAGGATACATAATTATTATCACATTCTTTATACTTGACACTGTCTTGGATATCTGCCATCTTGACTTTCACTGGGTCTCGTTCAGGGAGATTGTTGTAGTCTGCTCTCAGATCCACAAGCCATTGAGCATTGGTGTTATGTGTTCTTTCTCCCATATACACATAAATATATGTATATATGTTTAAAAGTATAATATATACAGTACACAAATAAATGTGTTTATATGTCTTTAATATTTCATTAGTGTATATGTGTATTTTGCATATTTTCTATTTCATCCTATTTTCTTAACTACTGCTGTCCCTTGATAAATGTTATAGCAACTGTAACAATTGAATTTCCCTGTGAGGATTAATAACGTTTGTTCTATTCTATTCTATTCTATTCTGTTTAGTCTCAGCCTTTGTTGGGTGTGTTCTCATCTTATTTCCCTGGGACCGTGAGTTTACTTTGGTTGGTTCAGCTGTGAACCTCCTGTTAATCCTCCTCGCTTCTACTTCTCTAGTGTACCTGTTCAGGCGAGGGCAGTAAGCTTTTGTTTGGCAGCATCCAGTGACTCAGGTATGGACAGTTTCTTGTCCTTTTTGGGGAGTCCCTTTTCATCACACCTTTTGGTTTCTCTGATAATTGGCTAGCCTCTCTCTCTGTTGCCTTATCCTGACCTCCAATCTACTGCTCAATGGGGGGTACTGCTCCTTATGACTTATGGTGTTCATCTTGTAACCAAGCATCTCCGGGGGCACTGTGGCATATACCAGCTTGTTTGTCTAGGATAGTCTGAGATAGTTAGAAATGCCACATTCCCCTCCTCTAGTAGACTTGGTAGCCTTGGAAGGCGGCCGCGAAGGTTCTAGGTATCCATCTTGGTTATGATCTTCAATCTCAGATCAGCTGCCCTCGTGTTAATGTCATATAGGCTTCTTATCATTGGGGCTTGGGGAGGATGATGAAATCTTCCCTCTTACCTGTCGTCCTGGAACCCCCTTGCCGTAGCATCTTCTGTGTACCTCATTGAGCTCTAGTTGTGATTGCATTTTGCCGTTGCAGACATTGGAACACTGAGCTAGAAGTTGTTTCTAAGTTAGCAAAGATCTGGGGTTTACACATCCGTTGCATCATCCCCTCTCACTGGGATTGCCTACATAGTAACATTCCATCAATTCATGATTTTCACCCCTGGCCAGGAATGTCTTATTCCAGTAGTATACTTCTCATCAGGTTGCCCTGGTCCTCCAACACCTGACGTGGACCTTGTTGACCCCAGTGACGTCCAAGCTGGTATTACCATCATATTTGCAGTATTATTCTTATCTGAGGTACTCAAGTAGCACTAAGGACCTTGCTTATTACCATGCCCTTTGACCAGATTTCTGCTACACCCTTGACCGAGATAAGAACCCCGGTCCATATACAATGAATATATTTATATATGGATATATGCTGTTGATTGTATGAGATAACGATGGCGATGCCTTGAATGCTTGCTGCTATCTTCTTTGTCTACCTGGCTCCCACCCTGGCCATGTGTTCATTTCACACTGAAGCAGTAGTAACGATCAATGATCATTGCATAATGTTCTTTCTCATGTTATTATGTTCCATTAAAGCCAGTCCCTCCAGGGAGCAGCAATGACAACAGTTAATGTAAATTCAACCAATCCCTGTGCATCCTGTATGGCCTTGCGATTTTATCCATATCACCCCAACTTATCTGCAGATTTGATTAATAATTATAATTTGCAGAAAGTTTTTCTAAAAAACAATAAATGAATTTAAAAAAAATTTAAAACCAGCATCATGACGAACCAGAATCTCCAAGAGGGACTTAATGGTGTAAGACACAGTCCATAGATGGGATATGTCATGAAAATGACAAATGGCCAAAATGAAACTTGGAAACCATTTGCAACAACAAAGGTTTTGGAATGGTATAAGTCTTAAATTTGTATCATTACCCTTATAAATGGTTTATGAATGATTTATAACTAGTTTATTATAAGTAAGCTGTGAAAACTTTATACATCATGAAACATCCACTGTAACTTATTAGATATAAAAGGGCGACAGTGACCTATGCTTGCCAAATAGTGAACATCCATTGATTGTTGGAACATTTTTCTTTATATGTTTTTATCATTAACTTGTTTATAATAGTTTATTAATGTTTTATAAGTTGTTTAATACCTAATTATAAATATTTGTAAAGCGGAACCCTTAAATCTTTAAAATACTTAAAAATATACACGATTTATTTGACTTCAAATGAATGAATATGAGATAAAAATGTATGATTCTGAGTAGATCTGTTGGAAAGATTTTGAACCAGGCTTATGTTTTTGGCCTTGATCCAGGCTTTGCGCTAAATCATGCTAAGTAAAGCTCTGTTTATTGGCGGCTAGCGGTACCCTCATATTTAGAAGAAAACGTTAAGGGTGTTGTGTTTTCATCTAACTCTGGGCAAAACTTTACATAAACACATTTAAACATTTAAACATTTAAATATTTAAATGTATATAGCCTTTATATAATATATCTCCATTTGTTTATAGCTTGTATATTTGTTTATTACCATGTCGATTTTATAACTACCTTGTCCATGTTATAATAATTTTATTTGATGTTCGTACTGTGAGAGCTCGGTTAACCAGAGTCAAATTCCTTCTATGTATATACAAGGCCAATAAAACGGATTCTGATTCAGTTCCCCCTTGTTAGTGCAATTTATCTTGAAACCACAGTAGCGCAGCTGCTGGAAGGAGACGCAGGTAACTCATGTAAAGTGATATTACATCATTGTTAGTGCAGTCTTCAGGGCGGATTCAGTATGCTCAAAGCCTCACATTACAATGAAAACAGCACAAGCACAGCAAGGACAAAGAGTGCTGGACACAAATAGACGTGTATAGAATTTATCAAACATAGTGAAATATAGCTGTTCCATTGCTTTTGCATTTTGAATTCCACTGCGAGATAAAAAAGTCCATGAGGAATCAGATAATAAGGGATCTGAGCAGAAATAAAGATTTAAAATAGCTGCTTAAACAAAAAAGAAAAAAAAGTCAAAATGTCAAAAATGAATGGCATTCCTTTACACATCAACCAATCACGATCTTTTATCTTTCTAACTACACTTCCCTTTAAGCGAAAATGTATATATCCCTCCATATCCGCAGTCGAGCTCTTCAGCATCCACTAATCATTATTGGATAATGAGTCACTATGACAACATCGTTCTAGAAAAAAAAAAGGCACTGAAGAAATGGATAAATTACATGAAGTCATTCCATCATGAGCAATTCCATAAGCCTTTGATTGACTTTTTAAAAATGTCAATCAACAGTGGGATTCATGAAGAATAAATCAAGGCCAGGTCTCGTCTATATATATAATATTTCTCTATAATGTAGCGCAGAGAGAGAGAGGCTTAAATCCTGTTCTACAGCCGAGCTTTTTCCAGGGGTGACGAAGATACTTTCATTAATCCATATGCAGCTTTAATCTCTACACTTACCAATATTTAAGAATAACAAGGGATTCTGCAACTTCATGTGATATGATACATGTCAGCAACGACAATCTCAGAGACTTTAATGACTAATTTGGTGCATTTTATTAACCACTGAGGCCAGATGTTCAACATATACACTGTAAAAAAAAAAAAAAACTAAACACTTCAAAGCAACTGCTTCATTAGTTTTCGGAGTTCTGAGGCCAATTCCAACTCCTACATCATGTGGGGGTTTGCCAACTCATTGAGTTCTGGACAGAGCATGTATGGCCATATTTTATAAAATTCAAATTTTGAGTTTCATATACTAAGAATTCCCCCAAAAATTTAAGTCATTCTAAGCAAATTTTTCTTAGTTCAGATGACATTACAGTAATCCAGCCAGGAAGTAACAAATGCATGAACTAACTTTTCTGCATCTTTTTGCGAAAGAATGTGTCGTATTTTAGAAATATTACACAAATGAAAAAAGGCAGTCCTAGAAATCTATTTTATGTGGGAATCAAAGGTCATATCCTGATCAAAGATAACTCCCAGGTTCCTCACAGTGGTGCTGGAGGCCAAGGTCATACCATCCAGACTAGATATATCATCAGATAAATTGTTTCTAAGGTGCTTGGGTCCCAGCAAAACTTCAGTTTTATCTGAATTTAATAATGAAAAGTTGCAGGTCATCCAGGTTTTAATGTCTTTGAGACACGCCTCTAAGTTGCATAAGTGATTAGATTCACCTGGTTTCATTGATATGTACAATTGTGTGTCATCAGCATAACAGTGAAAGTTTATGGAGTGTTTCCTGATAATGTTGCATAAAGGGAGCAAATATAATGTGAATAATATTGGCCCAAACACAGATCCCTGCGGAACTCCGTGGGTAACTTTACTATGCATGGAGGATTCATTGTTAACAGATACAAACTAAGATCTATCACATAAATATGACTTAAACCAATTTAATGCAGTGTCATTGATGCCAACTAGGTTTTCAAGTATTTGTAATAGAATTGGTGATCAATAGAATCAATAGAGTCAATAGAATCAAATGCAGCACTAAGATCCAACAAGACCAGAACAGAGGCCAGTCCCTCATCAGAGGCCATTAAAAGGTCATTTGTAACTTTGACCAGTGCTGTTTCTGTACTATGGTGAACTCTAAAACCTGATTGGAAATCCTCAAATAAACTATTGTTACGTAGAAAATCACACTATTATTCGGCCACAACTTTCTCTAAGATTTTAGAGAGGAAGGGAAGGTTAGATATCGGCCTATAATTTGCTAAAGCCTCTGGATCAAGTGTCGGCTTTTTAAGCAGCGGTTTGATTATGGCTATTTTAAAGGACTTTGGTACGTAGCCTGAATTTAACGACAGATTGATGATTTCTAATAGAGAGTTGCTGACTAAGGGTAAACTTTCTTTAAGTAGACTAGTTGGGATAGGGTCTAGGAGACAGGTTGTTGTTTTGGATAAGGAAATAAGGGAAGTTAATTGTTTTAGATCAATGGGAATAAAGCGGTCTAGATCTGCTCCAGGTCTATCTGTTGTTTCCAAGCACATAGTCCTGGGGTTTAAACTTGAGCCAATTGAAGGCAGGAGGTTGTGGATCTTGTCCCTAATACTTATAATTTTGTCATTAAAGAAACTCATGAAGTCATCGCTACTACTATCGCTA
>VRLP01005035.1:0-41266 GCA_009660295.1 Lophius piscatorius | reverse complement strand
TTTTTTATTGATGCTTTTATCTGCTTTTACTTTGTAGCACTTTGAGATTTGATCCAAATGTAAAGTGCATTATAAATTAAATGTATTATTATTATTATTATTATTATATTGCTGATTACTGTTTCATGTGGTTGTGAGGCCTGTGTTCTAAAGTATCTTTTAGACCAACAATCTGTAATTTGTTTAATATTTTGAGCTGAGGTGACCCATAATGTCAAACAGTTAAGACATAAGTATTAGGTATTATTTCCTTTGACAGAATGACATTACTGTTAGATCAGGCAAATATGCTGAAATATAGATAGAAACTATTTAGTGATTAGAGTTTAGTAATAAAATTACATTCTGGCATGAGTCATTACATTCTGGCATGAGTCATATGAGCAGCTGTGTGACATATGTGTTGTTAAAGTGACTCATTTGCATCAGTACAGATAAATCAGTATGTTGTGTTGTTACTTTACTGTGGCATTAGAAATACTTCATGAATCTATCTATTTATTTTTGTCAAAACTGTTTCTGATATTTGCTAAATACATTCATGATTGTATTTGCATAAATGCTGTGTATTTTGGCATTTTAAGAGATCACTGAATATTTTCATACCGTTATATAAATAATTATGATGTATACAATGCAGCATCTTTTACTTGGAACGAACTACTAGCAGTTGCAAAATCTTAACATATATTCCCCTACACTTCACAGTTAGTCACAGAAAAGGAATAGTCAATTTTAAAAATCTTTGGAGTTTTGTTCCTACTGCTGCTGCTGAATAAATAATTTTGACTAAAGCAACAGGGCTAGGAGTTAGAGGCTTTATAATTGCACATCTTCAAGACGGAGAAAGAAAATGAGAAATGGGGACAACTTCACAAATTACTGGCTGCCGTGAGTGCGCTGTAATACTGTAGAAAACTGCATGAGAATAACTTCCATTCATTTTATTTGTTACCGAGGTTTGGGTAAGCTGCATTTACCAACATTGTATCCATGCATCACTCCAACCTTAGACAATAACTGGGAAGTTTTTAAAAAATTTAGAAGTTTTTAAAAAATTTAGAAATTTTCTCTGAGAGAGAGAAAGTTAGAGGGAGACACAATCCTGCTTTAAGAGAGACGCTTACCAACAGGTCCAATGATTTAGCCACAGCGTGTGGAAGCCTAAATAAGCAGAGGAGAAAGGCAAAGTAAATTGGTTTACTTCATACAAGAGCAGTTCTCCCAAGTTTTGAACTTCTCTTTCAAGCTATTTTAATTTTAATTTAAATGAAGAGATCTTCACTGAGCAGCATGCAGAAGTAATCTTTACAATACACTAGGTATCAACATTATATTAGCTTATGATATTTAGTGTAGACATACAGGCATGGAGCTGTGCTGTTATGGTTGATTGTTAATGATAGCAAAAGAAAAATCTTTCACCATTTCTGCTTTGTGTTTTCATTTTGAAATGTCTCTAATCAGGTTTGTATGATCATGACTTCAGTAGATCTTTGTGATCGCCTTACTTCATAATTTGGAACAATTAAGATTGTGATCATTCTCTTAATGGGTCGGATAAAAATCCAATCATTGCAATCCAAGCTCTCTGTTAACAGTCCTCCAGGGTCCTCTAGAATTGTTTCAGCCAAAGACAAGGGACTTCTTTAAATACTGCCGCCAATTCATTTGAGACCAAAATAAAAACAAATACAGAATTCCTGGACAGAAATAGATGGTCTTTTCTATTTGTTCTGTAAGCATTTCAAGTTGTTTGCTTGAGTGCATGGAGAATACATTGACATTTGGATCCAACATTCCCATGTTGCATTAGAATATCTTAAAGCTCCAGTGACAGAGAGGTGGAAAATTCTGTCAGACTGTCAACTATGCCACGGTTCTGCCCTGTTTATTTTGTAAAACCATTATTATTCCATATTTGAGGCCCTGTTTCCTGTATTATTTTGAGTGTTTAGTTTTGTGTTTATCTCCATGTATGTTCTCTTTCTCTTGTTTTCTGGATTCTTTATCTCCTGTTTCTTGCTTGCTGCATTTTTCTATGGTCGCCCAACATTCTGCAAATCATCCAAGCAAATAGACTAAACTCAAGCAAATTAAGAAATAATATTCATCAAACTGCATTTGGAAAACATGCTGCAAAATCCACAACACATTTAGAAAATCATGTGACAAAAGTTTAAAACCCCACAAATGGATGTTTGAAGTTTGAACGTTAACCATGAAACAGTTTTTGGGTTATTTCGTTAACGCAAAGGATCTACTGCAGACGGGGTTGACACGCATGCGATGACGCTAATAATATCCCCTAATTCTCAGAGATATAAGTATAGGATACACTTAGATGAGTTGGGGTTATTGAGGCTGAAATTACCATATGTTTCTAAAGCAACACTAAAATTAGTAATTAAGAATTTTCTATATTTAAATATATTTCTAAATAATTAAAAGACTGCTATTGGAATTGAGTGTGCAAGAAACTTACACCTGGTACTCCCACACTGTCTCCAATCCAAGTATTAACCAGGCCCTTTCCTGCTTGGAATACAAGAATGGATGAGTTTGGGGATATTCTGGCTGGAATGGCACTCTCTCATTACACTATTCTGTAACTGGCATCCAATGTTCTTCTCCTTGGGGCACTCGAATGATACTATTATGCACTTCTATTCGGTGACTGGGCTTTCTTGATGTCAGATTGCAACCTTCCCTTCTATGGAGACATACTATGCATGTTATACCCATGTACCTGAGGGGATGCTGTAGTCATGACTGGCATGGTATCTTCATCTATTATCCATTCCACTTATGTCTGGCGACTGTCGTGTTTCTGGTATATCTTGATCTTGGCCTCCATCCTTCCTCTCCATGAGGGCACTCTGTCTCTGATGATACACTTTTGCACTCCTCTGCTTCTATTGACACTGTTCTGCATTTCTGTTCGGTGACTGACTTCCATCTTGTATGTCTTGATCTTGGCTTCCAACATTCTTCTGGACATTCTTCGTTCTTCTCCACGGGACGCTCTCTTGTTCTGCAAAACTTTTGGTTCCAAAGGCGGTGACTTATACCACTAGGCCATCAAGATCCTGATTTATAAAGATAATTCATTCATTCATTCATTCATTTATTATCCGTTACCACTTATCTTGTTCAGGGTCACAGTGGCTGGAGCCACATTTCGCAGGTGACAGCCGACATCGAGAGAGAAGCGGGGTACACCCTGGACGAGTCACCAGTTCATCACAGGGATGACACTTAGAGTCAGGCAACCTTTCACGCTCACATTCACAGGCAATTTAGAGACACCAATTCGCACAAATTGCAAGTGTTTGGATTGTGGGGGGAAGCCGCAGTTGCCGGAGAGAACCCACGCAGACTCGAGGAGAACATATTTGCTGTGAGCCAGCAGTGATAACCATCGCACCACCTTTGCCCGCAAAGATAATTTAGTATATAAATTGATGATATATATACATATTACAGTTATACAAAAAGTTAATATTTGCTGTATGAGGGCATACTCTACTTCTAACAGACACTTCAGAGACTTGAGACAGAGACTTCAGAGACCATCAAGATGATGATTTACATACAATATGAATGCATAATACACTATATATAATATAATAGTTCGTGCTCTACTTCCCACCATCAACTTCTGGTTCCAAAGGCTTCTACATTTATTATCTGAATAAGATTATTTTGATTTCGAATCATGTAGCACCCTATATGCAGGGGGAAAAAACAGATGTAAATGGTGAGGTAATTGAATAATTACTGAAAGGGGTACACGCTTTGTTTAAATGATGAGATAGGAACGATATTAGATGTGTACGCAGGGAACAATCAAAACATTAGATTAAAGAAATTTAGATATTTATAAATAAGATTTAGATAGATAGAGAAATGGTGAGTGGGAAGTCTCACAAGAAACATCTAAGTGTAATGATCATTTTCCATTTTTTTGTTGTAAATTAAGACAAGGAAATAAAGGGATCTGAGAGACAATAGGGAAATGGATATTAAGGGGTTCGAATTTGGATGTTTTTAGGTATATACTTGAATGTTGAAATTGATAAAATAGATCTAATTGAAACTATTGATGATAACATTATAAAATATTACACAAAGTTGCCAGTCAGTCAACTTTTAAAAGTAAAGGAATATTAAGTAGAAAAAGGCGTTGCTTGGTAGAATGAGGAATGTAGTAAAGCAGTGAAAGAAAGGAATAAATCTCTCAAAATATTAAGAATTCAAAAATGTTTAATCTAAATAATCTAAACAATACGGATAGCCAAAAGGCAAGTATAGGTATAGCTTAAGGTCTAGCTTTTTTCAATGAAATTGGAAGATCAACATTTGTGGGAAAAGTTTGGGTTATGATTAGGAGTAGGAGTATGAGTGTTACACACTTCGGTGGGGTTTTGCCCGGACCCAAAAGCAGACGCATAGGACGTAGAGCTGGTGCACAGTATCTCTTTATTTATTATCTAACACGAGGAAAAACAGGAACTGAAACACTTCATGTACTCACGATACACGGGGAGGGTTTGGTACGCGTGACGACACGAGGACATCATGCAACGAACTGGCACAGAAGGGAAGGAAATGACAGACTTTATACACACAGACATAACGAGACAATGAGACACAGCTGGAGGGGAAACACAGGTGAGCATGACGAGCAATCACAAGACAGACACAGAGGGAGAAAGGAACACAGAGGCGTGACAATGAGAGGAATAAGAAGGGAATGGCAGTATCCAGTTCTGAAGACAACGGAGGAAACAGCAGTTTCTGATGCAGAAAGGCAAAGATGATGATTCATTAAAAGCCATAGTTCCAATAACTTGACGAAGGAGGGTAAAAGAGGAAAGGAATTTAGAATATCAGCTCGATTGGATGCACCAATTACGTTGGTTGAGATTGAAGGGGATATAATGAGAGTTAGTAAACACGAACACATCACCCCCGTTCTTCATTCCCTTCATTGGCTTCCAATCTCCACCAGGATTGATTATAAGATCTCTCTCCTCACTCACCAGTGCATCCATGGTAACGCACCCCCCTACCTAAAAGAACTACTCACCCCACTGACCTCAACACCATCCCTCCGTTCTACCCACTCATACCGCCTCTTCCTTCCCCGGACTAAGCTCAGCACCATGGGTGATCGGGCTTTCTGTTCTGCTGCCCCTCGTCTGTGGAATGCCCTCCCTGACCATCTGAGGGCTCCACAGATGACTGACACATTTACAAAAGGACTTAAAACTTTCCTTTTTAGCAGAACCTATTACTTTAATTAACATTGCAGGTTTTTGGTCATGTTTTTATATAGTTATTTTATTTTTTATTGATGCTTTTATCTGCTTTTACTTTGTAGCACTTTGAGATTTGATCCAAATTTAAAGTACGTTATAAATTAAATGTATTATTACTATTATTATTATTAACCCTAACCCAAAAGTCTGGACAAACATCTCTACCATTCTAAAGAACTAAGGTGTTTATGCATCAGCAAAGTTAAAAGGATTTTATAACCAGATATGTGAAGAACGTAAATTACCAACCCACTGGAAAGAGGCAGTCATTATCAGGAAGACTGGCCAAAATCCAACAAACCCAAAGAACTATCAAGCAGTAGTTCTGACATCACATATTGGTATAGTAATGGAAGGAATGATCACACAAAGATTAACATTTTTTTGGGACAGCAGAGGATTTTTATCACCTCATCAGAGTGGCTTTTGAAGGGGTAGAGGAACGACAGAGCCAGGTATTTGTTTAGAAACAGAAAGGAGGAAATCACAAGTAAACAAAGAATCGCTAAACAAAACATACAATTGGATTGAAATGTTTTATTTGATAGCAAGTTACAAGTCATTCAAGTTACAATTGCTCCAGCCTTATACCAAAAATAGATGACAGACAATGGTAATCTTAAGGGCAGTGTAATTAGTCCAATACTCTTTTAAATAATGAGAAATTATGTATTTTCTGAAGTTCAGGGTGACACTGGTCAATCATTGTTTGCAGATGATGGAGCTTTGTGTGAACAAATATCAAACTTATCATGAGGAAAATGCAAGATGCATTTAATATGGTTGAAAAAGGGTCATATTCATGGGGCTTCAAATATTCAGTAGAAAAAACAAAAACGATGCTCTGCACAAGGAACCAGTTGTTGACATGCATATAAACATGTAGGGCTATTAGGGCCGCATTAAGATTATCTATGTAAGGCTGGAGCCATCTGTATTGGACTAGGGGTGTGCTTTTTATGGGTTAGCTGCAAAAAAACTCACAGAAGAGGTTGGATATGGTACAAGGTCAAGCTCTGACTCTTTGTTTTTGTGCTTTTAGGACAACTCCAGTGTCTGCACTTCAAGTTGAGATGGGTGAAATGCCATTGCAAATGAGATTAAACCACTTAATGATAAACCAATACTAATACTGAAGATCGTAATCCAACAACAAAGGTACTTCTTCCATGATGGGAGAGAGACACAGCCAAACAGGCATGTTCTGCATGGAGGATCCAGAAATTAGCACGAAACATGGGATTCATTCAGGACAGATATTTTCCTACAATCAGTTACACCACTCTGGCTCTTTCCCTCAGTTGCAAAGTACTTCTGTTTTTTTTAATGCAGTTGTATAAAAGATTAGGGAATGTTGTAGTGCTTGTTGAAGATATGTTACAAACATAATGTAACACATTTGTCCCAGTATACAGAGATTGATCCAAAGACCCTAATACAGGGAGCTCAGGCTTATCTTAGTATCTGAGTATTTGCTATTAATCATTGTTGAGTTTTTAGATTGTAAAAGCATTATGCTTTATAACAGAGTCACAAAATGAAAAAGTTATTATTTGCATGGATCAACAAAATCCTCCTAACTCTGTATAGATCAAAAAATGTGAACTGTGAGACAATATTTATGTGGATTCCAGCTCACAGAGGGATAAAGGGAAACAAGCTGGTGGAAGCTCTTGCTAAACAGGCTCTGAAACAAGAGGGAATTATGGACATTGTGTTTAATGAATGAGAAACAAAAACAATAACGAACAGCAACAAAGTTACAGAATGGCAACTCAAGGAAACACAGGAAGACCTCAATATTCAATAAAAAGAGAAGTGGGTACAGTGAGGGAAGCAAAAAGGAGCACAGAAAATGAGAACATCCTAACAAGATTTAGACTTGGACACACCAGACTCAACAAAACACTGGCCATAGACTAAGTGATACTGTCTGTCATAACTTTGTGTTTATGTAGTATATTATTATGATAAGTTCCGTCATTTTGGTCTCGGTTCCTTTTCCCTCTCCTGTGATTCTGTTTTCCTCTTGTGTGATTGTTCATTATGTTCATCTGTGTTTCCCATCCAGCTGTGTCTCATTGTCTTGTTAAATCAGTGTATATAGTCTGTCCTCACCTTTCCTTGGTTGCCAGTTCGTTGTTTGATGTTCCCCCGTGTCATCACTCGTTCCAGCCTTCTCCCAGTGTTTTGTAGAAAGTAAGTGTATTCTAGTGTTTTAGTTATTCCTGTTTGATCCCCTTCTTTTTTCCTCGTGCCTTATTCTTTGGTTAATATTAAATATTTTAATTGCACCTGCTCTGCTACGCTGTCTTGTGTCTGCACCTGGGTCCAAGCTTGCCCCAAGAAAGTTTGTAACACTGTCAGATAGAAGAATCAGTCTAGCACATAATTTGTCACTGCCAAAGGAACTAAAAACATTTAGGAGGGAAATCAAAAAGCATGGGAGCATTGGCTTTGGGAGTTTGTTCCATTATTTCAATCTAAGAAGACAAAATATAGAAAGGTTGAATAATTTATGGAGTCTGGATACTGATGGTGGTGGCTGATGACTCTGCTGAGGCAGATCAATGATGAGACCGATAGATCTCTGAGGACTAGATGGAGATAGGGGGCATGCAAACCAGCAGCAAAGAGTCATATTTAAAGACAGCAGCTGATGGCGATAGGCTAAACATGCAGGTGTGACAGTGAAGGGATGGATGGGGAAACCTGAATGGATGCAGCTCTTATCAACTGATGCCCAAGACCTTGAAGGAGGTAAGACCAAGCATGTGTCAAAGGTAAGGATAACAGAGTGGTGTGAGCAGTAACTGAAGCCCTAATGTACCAGAGGATAGTCTTCCTGACTGAACTTTCACTAGATCTCCATTTGAGAGAAATGTTACTGATAGAATGTAGGGTGGGGTTTTTGGTGGGGGGGGGCTTGGAAGAAGTCAAACTACGCAACACTGAGTAATAGGTGTGATGGTTACCGTGACGATGGTGTCATCTGATGGTGTCATTTATTTCACCATAAATGTCACTTATTTCATAAGAAGCAACAGCCCTGAATTTAACTACATGCTGCTCTGGCAGCTGCACGACGGGTTGTTAATGAGAGAGTGATGTAGGAAGCGTCAGTCCTCAGAGTGAATCATTTCCAACCATCTGTTCGAAGATGCAATCATTTGAGGTTCGGTGAATGTGGAGTTCTGATGTGCAGCAGGTGGTTTCACTTTGAAAATCTTGATTCATTTCATTGTAGCCTCCTGATTCATAGTCAGGAGGAAATGATTAATGGACGTGTTAAAGTGAGTTTTTAGTGAGGACATCTAATAATCAAAAATATAGTGCGAATCTGTAACAGGTTTCAGACTGAGATCCCATTGACAGAAGAGATTTTCTGTAAAACTCAGAAAGAAATGAGAAAGCCAAGTATTATTATTATTATTATTATTAAGAGGTGATTCTCTTTATTTGCAGCTCTCCTCGGCAGATTTAATATCAAAAAATGAAATTTCATAAAATGTATTACCGCTGTTTAAATGTTTATGATAACAGATATTTCAAATTTCAAATCACTAAATCAAAACCCAAGGAGAAATCTGAGAGAACTTAAAGGATATTGCGATTAAAATGGTTTCAGAAAACTAAACTGGCAGCATTTGGGATCATTCTAAAGGATAGAGAACAAAACTGATTCACACAGTTATTATTTCAAGCAGCTGAGACCATGGCTCTGGAAAATATTATAAATAATAAGATTTTTTTATGAATAAAATAAAAAGTTATTATAAATATATTCTTTAACCATATTCTCTTGCCTTTTTTTTTCTTCTGTTTTTTGCTCAATATTCTAATTGTTTCTTATGTCTGTTTGCTGGAGTAAAAGGCCGACTATAAATGCTTTGAATTGTGAACGGAATCTTGATTCAAACTGAGAACAGGAAGTACAAAAACTTAGTTAAGTTAAACAGGCATATCGGACAAATTACAAACAAAGGGGGGTAACATGAAACACTAGGAAGGACACCAGAGATAGTTGAAACATGTTCAATTTATCCAAAGTGGCACAAGTTACATTTCACCTGATTCAAGCTGCACATGCTCAGTTTAGTCCTTGTTGTTAGTCCCTAGGCGAGTAATTAGCAGCCAGACACAGCTTATTTCTAGAAGAAAAATATCCTTTTGAGGTTAGCAAGTATTTTTCGTACTTAATTAAATTAACTATTGTTAGTTAATATCATGTTGATGGTCTTCATGCAAGTTATTAGTGTTAATCTAGTTCATTGTTTTATGTGCAAACATTAATTGTCCTCTTGTGATTGGATTCATCGGATGGATGTTGACCCTATATCTTAACAGGCTCCTCCCACTCGTTTTCCTCAATCTTTCCAGAGGAAGTACATGTTAACCTGCTGGTGGACATAGGTTCAGGCCCCACCGTGTAACATCTGCTGGGCGCCTGTGACATTTTTGACAGCATCATCCTCACAGACTATGGTGAGGACACCTAGTATGGGACTTATGGGGTTTTTCAGAATGACAGAGCCTGTACAGGACATCCTACCTGCAGCTTGTGTATAAGCTGGAGGGACAGAACACCCCAGTTAAATCCAGTTTCACACAATATCAGTTGCTCAAATGTTAGCTTTCCACTTCACACTGTAGCTTCCCCTCAACTGATTTCATAGCCCTCAAAGTGTAACACAATTTGTAGTCTGGTTCTAACAGATAGATATGTTCTGAGAATGCATGGTCTACCAGAGAATGCATTTCCTAAATACCTTCCGGTAGCCTGACCATATTTTTTTAAAAGTCCCCCAGGGCCGGCTCTGCCCTGCCAGCCTCCTTCCCAGCAGCTACAAAGGGACGGAGGCCCGGCCGCTAATAGAAAAGGGGATGGAGCTTACAGGGCCCCAGGACCTTTGAGCTTAAAACTCTCTAAGGAGTTTTGCTTCTCAAAATTTCAAAATGTATTTACCCAAGGTTTTAGAACATTTTATCCTGTCCATTCCAGCTCACATTAAACCCATTTTTATGTCATGACTCTGGTGCCCCACCTGTGTACAGTTGGTGTCCTTTTTAAAGTGTCTGCCTCCATTATTCTTGATTTTGCTGATTGTGGTTACTCATCTTTAGCATTCATGTTTCAACTTACTTTGAGTGGAAAAAGGTAAACGCTAACGAATTCTTAAATCAACTGTGGTTATCATACCTACCACTACCTGCTTCAACCTTCCTTTACACATGGTGAGACAGACTGACAGAACAAGAATGTATGAAACAAACTAACACAAATCACATAACTCTGAATCTGAGCCATCCACTTCATCATCCAATGGTAGCTAAGCAGCGCTATTAGAGGCTAGTGGCAAGACAAGGAAAGGACAATACACAACAGAATGTCATATGGTTTAATCTCTACCAGGGATCCATCATGTTCTTCCTATGAGTCTGATATGCTAATTGTCAAAACAAGCAAACTTAAAACAAACTCGACAAAAAAATATCTGTTAATACTTTATTTCCTTGAAAAGTCAAGAGCAAGTGATGATGAAGTTAAGAAGTATGAAACCGTGTCAGAGTTTGGCTCTTGCTTCTGTTAGCAGGGATCAGGAAAGATTACACATGAAAGATAAAAGTTCAGACATGGCTTTGGACGAGCACTGGCTATCACTGAAGAAGTCGTAAGTAGTAGTAGTTATACTCCGCTTATCCGGGTCCGGGTCGCGGCCACATCCACCAACTCCTCCAGGAGGATTCCGAGGCGTTCCCACGCCAGCCGAGAGATGTGATCTCTCCAGTGGGTCCTTGGTCTAGCCCGGGGTCTCCTCCCAGATGGAAATGCCCGAAACACCTCTGGGGAGGCCAGGATGCCCCCTGGAGGTGTCCAGGGGGCATCCTGACTAGATGCTCGAGCTCTACTTTGAGCCACTCCCGAATGTCTGAGCTCCTCGCCCTATCTCTAAGTCTGAGCCCAGCCACCCTGCGGAGAAAACTAATTTCAGCCGCTTGTATCTGCGACCACATGCTTTCGGTCATGACCCACAGTTCATGACCATAGGTCATGGGTCGGAACGTAGATGGACCGTTAAATCGAGAGCTTTGCCTTTCGGCTCAGCTCTCTCTTCACCACAACGGATCGATATAGCGTCTGCATCACTGCAGACGCCGCCCCGATCCGTCTGTCCATCTCCCGCTCCCTTTATCCCCTCACTCATGAACAAGACCCCGAGATACTTGAACTTCCCCTTTTTTGGCCAAAAACACCTCCCCAACACGGAGTGAGCACTCTACCTTTTTCCGGCTGAGAACCATGGCTTCAGAATTAGAGGTGCTGATCCTCATCCCGGCCGCTTCACACTCGGCTGCAAATCGTCCCAGTGCGAGCTGGAGGTCAGTGTTCGAATGTGGCAATAGGACCACATCATCTGCAAAAAGCTGAGACAGGATCCTAAGGCGACCGAACCCGTGACCATCCACCACTTGGCTGCGTAGAAATTCTGTCCATAAAAATTAAGAAAATAATCGGTGACAAAGGGCAGCCCTGGCGGAGTCCAACCGCAACTGGAAACGGTTGGACTCGTTTGCATTGCCGGCTTACTGCCGATGGCTTACTGCCGACAATGCAAACCAGACTCTGACTCCAACAGTACAGAGGGATGGAGTACCGCAGCGACTAGAACCGGCAGCCTTGCGATCGCAGCTCCCAGCAGCCACTTCGGCAATGGCAACACGGAACATGGTCCACTCAGTTTCCATGTTCCCCGCCACCCCCGGAACGTGGTTGAAGCTCTGCCGGAGGTGGGAGTTGAAGACCATCCTGACAGGGTCCTCGGCCAGACGTTCCCAGCAGACCTTCACTATTCATTAGGGGCTACCAGGTTTGTCCAGCTTCCTCCCCCGCCATCTGATCCAATTCACCTCCAGGCAGTGGTCGGTTGACAGCTCAGCTCCTCTCTTCACCCTAGTGTCCAAAACATGCAACGGCAGATCAGCTGCTGAACTACAAAGTCGTTCATTGATCTGCGACCTAGGGTGTCCTGGTGCCAAGTGCACTGGTGGACACCCTTATGTTTGAACATGGTGTTTGTTATGGACAATTTAAGAATTAGGCAACAATAATTTTGTCTCTTTGAATTTAATTTAATCTGAAAGTAAATTATTCTTTAAAATAGGAAATGTGGGATTCAAGTAATGTCTTTTTTGTTTATGACAGAAAAAAATGGTTGGAGGTGAGTTGAAGGAGAATAGTTGTTTTGCATGCGTCTTGATTATTCTTCTGAAATTAAACACTGACGCTGCCTGCCCAGTATGTAGACAAATGTGTTGTTGATGTTTTTGCTTTTCAAAATGCAGTCTTGTGTCCCGTATTCCTCCCTCTTCCTGTACCTGGAAGCTGCTTTAGCTCATGGCTTTGCTTTCACACTTAGCACTTATATTACTCACACACATTCCGGCTTATACTAAATTATATACTTCATAAATACACTTTTTCATTTATTCTAAGTTAAATTATTGTTGATATAGAACTTCAACTTGCTTCCATGTGTTTGTCTTTTTCCTGTTTTTATTATGAGGAATTTAAGGGAACGTTTGTAATAAAGTTACTATTTTCTGTAATCACATAATATAAAATCCGCAACTAAAACGAAAATTACTGAATCGAGAAAGGCCATTAATTGAGGCCAAAGACTGCATGTCTTTGGCCTCAAAGACAGTTTTTCTATAGTAGATTTACACATTGACATGCACATTGAATCCTCATCAGATATAGTGGATACACGCTGGAGGTGCTGTTCTGTTTTAGATTGGTTTGAATATTATTGATTCATGATTTTCTCTGTAAATAGTTTGGATTGACGATATATATTTATAATTATTATGATAACCCGAATGTATATGACTGTCAGTCTAATATCTGACTCATCATGGATATTTATACTCTGGGATCACAGCCTTTTAGTTTGGTTATGCTGTATTTAGTTTGTTTAATGCTCCATAGACATGGACATAGTTTTTATTATTGCAAGCTGACTATCGGGTGGCTTTGATTAACCATGACTACGGCATGTTAAAATTCAATGATATAAACACTACGAAATATAAAAATAATTGTGAAGCTGTCTAAATCGTAGTGTCAGTATATTGAGTTAGTGGTTGAGGTATGATGTATTTGTAATGCCCTCTTGTGGTTAATCCCAGAATATGAACATAATGTCACTTCTTACACAGCAAACTAATTTTAAGTTATATTTTAATTTTTTTCCATTTTATTTTAAGGTTTTCAAAAGTAATTATGTTATATTGATGGAAACTATCCAAAACTTTATAACAATTTGGCCCCGTGATTCAAAGAAGCTATAGATGTTGTCTACACTGAGTGAAATAGTCACAGTGAAACATTATGTGTGCATCAATCCATGCACATTCCCAATAATTCACCATGAAATCTGTTATTTTATTAGGTGATTAATTGACCCCAATAACGTTTTAATTCTTGTTGTTGGGGTTGAAATCCATCAGTTGATTCTAAATCCAATCCCAGGTTGATAATAGCAATAATAATAATATAACATTTAGTAATACCTTATGGCAAAATAACTATACCATAATAACTATACTATAATATTTTATAATACTATAAAATAATAGTTATCATCATCATGATCACATTGTAATCAGTGGGCATCGAGCAGGTCCACAGCAGCAGATGCAGCCCCAATCCATGTGACCCTGCAGGGTGAATAAGCACAAATACTCCCTGGAAGAAGTCAAGTTAGTAACATGCATTAATCTAGTAACATGCATTAATCTAGTAACATGCATTAAAGTGAGAGGGATATATAACGGGGGAGAGAGACAGGTAGAGAGAATGCTCAGTGCATCATGGGAGATCCCCTAGCAGTCTAAATCTATAGCAGCATAGCTAAGAGCTAGCTTATGCCAGCCTTAATTATAAGTTTTATTATAAAGGAAAGTTTTAAGCCTATTCTCAAATACAGAGAGGGTTTCTGCCCCCCGAACCAAGATTGTGAAAGGGTTCCACAGGAGAGGAGCCTGATAGCATCTCCCAATTTACTTCTGGAGATGCTACTACAAGTAACTCTAAATGCTGGGAGCAGTGTTCTGGTTGGACAATATGGAACTATGAGCTCTTTCAGTTACGTTGGTGCCTGACCGTTAAGTGCTTTGTATGCAAGCAGAAGGATTTTGAATTGGATTCTAGATTTTACTGGGAGCCAATGCAGGGAAGCCAATATGGGGTAAATGTCACCTTATATTGGTTCTGGTCAGCACACGTTGTAGCTTAACTGTACCCGTGAATTCAATTTGCCAGACAGGGGAATAAAAGACTAAGGTAATTATCCCACCTGTCACTCAGTCATTACTACGCCAAGGGTGAATACTAAATAAGAACCCGGCTCATTAAGAGTCACACTACAAAAGTATATATATATATGTGTATTTGACCCATAGGAAAAAAACTCACATCTTTTGGAATCCCACAGTTATATTCAAAATTAAATCAGACCTTTAAATGATAATCCAAATCCTAAATCACAAGATCCATAAGATTCATCAAAATTACAGTGAGAGTCCAAACATACATTTTATAGTCCAACTGGTGTCATAAATCCAAAATGATCTCCAGTGTTTCCTTGTATGTGGTTTGGTGGGGTGTATGTGTGCGGGGTTTTGGAAGGAGCTGTGTCTATGTCCTTCTGTGCGGATAGTCTCTTGTTGTAGAATATGTGTGTACAGGAGAAAGTCTCAAGTCTATTCGGAGGTGTTGAAGAGGTGCTTTCAGTGAGCTGGAGAGTGTGGAAGAAAAGAGGGAAGTCAGGAGCGTTTCGGATGAGCAGGACTTATCTGGGTTTGGTCCCCCTCAGACAATGGACTGGTAGTTTGACATCCAAGCAAGCCGGTTATTGGATAGACTCCAATAGCTGCTCCGGTGATGAGAGATGTCTTCCGATGTTAGTAGTTCTTCTATGCCAAGAAACTAGATTTCATACAGCTCTTAGCCAATTAGCTCTCACTCCTTTGTTTGCTACAGTCTTCTCCTTCCTCTCCAGGTCACAGTTGTGCCTGATTTATATTTCCCCTCCTCCTCTCTCCTCACTGATTCAGGTGAAGGGTGAAAGGTTTCCCTGCTACAGCGTGAATCAGCATTTTTGATCAGCTGGAGAGGCTTCAGAGACTTATTGGGACTGCCTGCTAGTAGGGCATCGCAGTAATCCAGCCTGGAAGGCAAAAAATCCACAAACTAATGTTTCTGCTTCTTTTTGCGACAGAATGTTTCGTATTTTAGAAATATTACGCAGATGAAAAAAGGATGTCCAAGAAATCTGTTTTATGTGGGAGTCAAAGAACATATCCTGATCAAAGATAACACCAAAGTTCCTCACTGTGGTCCTGGAGGCGAAGGTCATTCCATCCAGAGTAGTTATATGATCAGATACATTTTTTCTAAAACTTCTGTTTTATCTGAATTTAATAATAAAAAGTTGCAGGTCATCCAGGTCTTAATGTCTCTTAGACATGCCTCTAAACTGTATAATTAATTAGATCCACCTGGTTTCATTGATAAGTAAAATTGTGTGGCATCTGCATTACAGTGAAAGTTTATGAAGTGTTTCCTGATAATGTTGCCTTAATACCATAATGTGGATAAAATAGGCCCAAGCCCAGATCCCTGGGGAACTCCATGGGTAACTTTGCTATGCATGGAGGAGTCAATGTTAACAAATACATACTGAGATCTTTCACATAAATAGGACTTCAACCAATTTAATGCAGTGTATTTGATGCCAATTAAGTTTTCAAAGCTTTATATCAGAATTTGGTGGTCAATAGTATCAAATGCAGCATCAAGAACTAACAAGACCAGAACAAAGACCAGTAACTCATCCGATGCCATTAAAAGGTTATTTGTAACTTTGACCAGTGCTGTTTCTGTGTTATGGTGAACTCTAAACCCTGACTGGAAATCATCCGTTAGTTGTTCAGTGTAAATGCCATAAAAAAAAGGACTAAATCCAGGGTGTGATTAAAACAATGAGTGGGCTCATTTACACACTGAGTCTAATATTGAGTTCCAAGACTACCATTGCTTTATGTACCTGAATGTATATCTTGATGATCTCCACAAACCTACTCTGGGCACACACCTGTGTTATGACGATAGTAATAGTTACCCCTTTCACAAAAGGACTGTTTAAAACTTTCTGAGACTCTAATACTACAAAAGAGTTTCAAGTACATATTTGTTTTAATGTTTCCAGCTCACTACTAATGGGAATACAAGTTGTTAATGTTTTTACACCAGACAGGAAGTAGAGCTGAAAATTCCCTCTGTCACTTCTTCATATCACTTAGAAATAAACATATTCTGTATAAGGGACGAAAATAATGATTGACAGCTCAGTGCACCCTCACCCGGAAACCAATCTGTCTCTTTACTGCTCCCTCCCAACTTGACGTTCTAATAAACAGATGCATTGATGAACATAACCCACAGTAAATGGAATTAAAAGGCCCAAAATGATGTGGGCCCACCTAAATTTTAAATCCTGGCACCGTGCCCGTCATCATCAGTAAATTCAACAGCACAAAAACGGCTTTTCAAAACTGCCCAGGGCTCCAATTTATTCAGAGATCAAATTTATTTAATCATCTTGGTTTGATGAACCATTCTTTACTGTCATTGAAAAAGCAAATAAATACCAACATAAACACCCACCACATGTCAAGAGCTTCATTTAATTCCATATACATCTATAAACCTTTGTAGGATTTCTCACTCTTTAAATACATTTTCACGGCTTTAGTTTAGCTTTCCTGTACACCTGCTCTGGTGTTGCTCCAGAGGAAGGTCATGTTCTCCAAAACACTGGCCAGTTTATAGTTGAACGGTTGGTGAAATCTTCTGAGGATGTCTCTGGTGGCTGGAAGCATGGGACCCAAGTTTCTGTCTGACACCCGCCTGGTGTTGGACATTGGCAGTTTGGTCAGTGCTGCCTCCACCTGCTCCGACAGAGGACCTGCAGGGACCATAGAAGACTGATGTTGAGGCAGAAACAACCAGATACATACACACAGGCCCGCTCCAGGGAAGAACATAGCGGAGAGGACAACACTTAACCTTGAACTAATGGCTCATTTAACTGAATGTTACTAAAGAAAATATAAATGTATATACATCAATAATATCAGTAGCGTGCTTGCAGTATTTAGTGAATTACATTCCCTTGTGCCCAGAGAGAAAGATAGAGGCCTGCTAAAATGACTAGCTTATATAACTGAGGAGCAGGCACAAGTGAAATCAATGCACTTCCTGCTTTCCTCCTAACGAGGTCGGCCCAAACAGGAAGTCAAGAGGGCTGTCATAATAGGGACACTTTTATCTGATATTTATGTTTTAATATACAAAGAGTGAATTACTTTAGTTATTTTGGATACATACCTACACCCAGAAAATGAAAAACTTTTTTTATTGTCACTAGAAGATCGGCTGCGTAGTCCTCCAATCGAAGAACTAAAATCTGCTCCCTGTGGAAAACTGTCAGCCAGTCCAGTAGGAAGACAATGTACATCCCCAAGTTTAACCTCACCTGTGGAGAACAATTAAAACCAGTCAGTGTCTTCAGTCTCTTTCTGTGAGATTGTTGCTTTTTCCAAGGCCAAATGAAAATGTTTTAGTTCATCTGATAGAAGAAATCACAAATGTATTAATAAAAAATTATTATCAAAGGTAAAGCTGGGAACATTTTTCAACTTTAATCACTACTAAATCAACGAAAGGCAAAAAATAATGAACGGATTTTATCAATAAGTATTGTCTGGATTCAAAATCTTAAATTTAACTTTGTTCCACAGCTATAGTTACTCACAAATACAGTATATTTTCCAACAAATTTATTGTAAACTGTTGTTTGAGTAACATTTGATTTGACAATAGTGAGTTTTTACAGTAGGTGATTTATCCATTAAAAAAGTCAAAGTATAAACACTGATCAGCAATAACATTAAAACCATTCCATTCAAATTTCTTTTGTAAATCCGAGGTCAAGTGGTCAAGCAAGGTTTACTAAACTTCCTTATCCTAAGTAACAAACTCCAGCTCATCCAGGTGTGATCTCATGCCATTCCAAGGCCAGAAGAGATATGTAATCTCTCTAGCAAATCTAAGTCTGGTCTCCTCCCAGCGCCACGTGCTGGGAAATCCTTTAAGGGGAGGCGCCCTGGAATCATTCCAATGAAACCAAATTAACTCAACCTTGAGACCCATGAATATCCTAGAGCAGAATCGTGGATAAGGGACAACCTTTCAGTTCAAGTGTTTGGGCCCCCTTTCTGCCACCAAAACAGCTCAGCGCTTCAATGTGCGTTCTGCGACTTTCTTTAAGAACTGGCATGACCCTTTTCAGAAGTTTTCCACCAGAGTGCCACTGTGGTATCAGACATGGGCTAGACTTCGTCCTCTTTGCGCATCAATAAGCCGTGACCACCAGTGGGCGTTATTGTTCACATCAACACATCAAATTCGAGGACAAATGCTAATTTGCTCCCTAATAGGTATATCATTTGGACTTCAACTGTTAAAAGTTATTATTTTATGTGTGATTAGTGTATTTCTGCCTTATCGTCAAAGATTAAAATCTTAGGTAGAGAAAAAATAGGCTTCCAGATAAGTGGAGATGGAACTTATCAAAAAATAAAATACTGTAAATACATTTTTGATTTTATTCCTTTCCATACAATTTGAAAAACTAAGGAAATATTAAATATTAAATATTAATATCTACCCTGGGTGATGTGCCTGTGTGCTCCTTGTGGCACTGGTTGGGGACCTTCCTGGACCATGGGCCTGTTCGTTGTACTTGGGCCCTGTGGTGCTGTGGGCTCTGCTTCTTGGGTGGTCCTGCAGCCTAGGGGACTGAACTGACTCTCTGGCTTCTGTTGGACGCTGGAGGGTGCCCTGTGCACTGGTGGGGATCATGGGGCATGACCCTGGCCCAACACACCATCATCTACTATAACCAGATCCACAGCCACCAGTGGCTGATGAGCCACTGGTGGCCCCAATGAACGTCACCACTCCATGTTCGGTTCTATGGACTCTTGAGGCTCTGGGCTAGCTGGGGTGCATGGAACACAAACCACTACAGCGCCTGGTAATGTTACCGCCTGTGTTTAATCATTTGTCTTGTTTTGTCTTTTTGTTTCACATATCATGCATCTTTAATCTGAAATACGCATTAGTTCCAAATAAAGAAAAATAGGTTGGTCTTTTTAAGAGGGCTGGTGTAGGTCGTATGTACACACTCACACGCAAAGAAATAATATCTATCTGTTGCAAGTTCAAGCTGCAGATATTTTAAGAATTTAAGATTGATTCAAGATTTTTTTTTAACAAATCTTGGCACAAACCATTAGTTTACATCAAACGGTGAGAATATATAAATAAAACAAATTATATTGTATAAATATTATAAATAATAAATAATATTTACCCCTTTTTTAAATGTGTTAACAAAAATCACTATTATAGTAATAGAACAGCCGTGAGAGTTCAACAATCAACACTTTAATTGTGAGCTTCCAAAACAACACCCCACACAAAACCACCAATAAATCGTCAACAGTGCATCATGTTGAAACTGAAACTGTTGGCTCTAAACCTGTTTGGAATTCATGTTTTATGCACGTGGATTTCTCAGCATGCTGGAGATCAGGGCAGCAAAAATGTTCAAACAAACAAAATATGGTGTAAATATTCACTACAGCTGGGGAGATCAAATATATAGAAAAACTAATGTCAACCACATTTGTGATCAAATGATGTTTTTATTACCAAATGAAACCATTGGTTAAGTGTCATTATTTGAGTAAAATGTATAGTACAGATACATTGACACAATGAGGCCTCAGGAGGTCGCCACAGTACAACCAAGAAGATAATATCTTCTTCCAAGCACTGCTTTGTTTTCTTTTTCTTTTTCTTTTTAGATTTCACATGGATTCTGTTTGTAATACGAAGCGTTCAGGTCAAACTGATTTAATTTAGTGAGTCTTCCAAGATAATGTCACTTTTTTTGATAAGGGTTGACGACCGACGGAGCTCATAACTGAGAGAGTGCTGGCTGATAGAATTATGCTGACACATGGTCATTATTTGATGCACTTCAAGGTAGTAATATCCATTAAAAAACAATTGGAGGCCAGATGTAAGGGATTATCAGGGACTATTTTCGATCTGCTACTGGCCTGTTGGATGTCCTGCAGTCTGACAGGACATCTATCCATTAAAGTTAAAACGACCAGAATCTGCAACAGCTTTTTTCCACAAGACGCAAGACTTTTGGAAAGTTAACACTATGCTCTTGAACTCTGAACACAGAACTACTTCCTTTTCAATTATATCTCTACAGTATTTTTTATGTTTGTTTACCTCATTTTAATTATTGTACTTTTATTTTTTAAACATAGCACATGTCTCTTTTAGCGGCTGCTTTTATTGGGGTTTTTTCTGTTACTCTGGTCCTGAGTACTACACTGTTCCTCTGTATATACGTCAAATAGATATTCAATAAACTTGAACCTGAGATATATATTCTCAAGGAATTTCATACTTATGAAAGCCGTGATTATTCTCATGTTCAGGTGAGAAAATCAGGCGAAATAATTTCTACTTACCGGCATGGTATTGGAGAAACTGGCATTGTAGACACAAGAACGAAGTGATGTCTTCGACAGGCAGGTCTGAAATAACTGTACCGACTCCACAACCTTCTGATGGAAGTCCTCCGCCGACTTATTGGCCACCTTAAAATACAGATAGTCCGAAAAAAGTCTGAGGACAGAGCACAAACAGGAGTTTAACCAACTGGGTTCTGAGGTCAAAAACACATGAACCTAAACCCTCACTCTATTATTTTATAAATAATCAGTTTTGTTATCACTAAATTGTCTTGGACTTCATTACTCCAAAAAGGTATTTGTTAAACTGAAGAAATAATTAACATAGAGGTGATGTGATGTGAAAAATTGGATAACAAACAATGGCAGGTTGAACGTTATTTAATTCGGTATATAAACATTCACTGTAAATAATCTATATGTTTATATAATTAAATCCTATTTTATATACCAATGTGTGCTTTCTTCTCTTTTAACACGAGATCGCCTGTTTGACTTGATAATTAGTTCCTCACTTGAACATACTGTATCGACATACTGAACCCAAAAGCAAGCTAGGTTAAGGTCACGCTGAAGAGTCACACCGACGTGATCTCAGACGCCAAAGGGTTGAATTAAATATATTCTACATATTTCTGCAAATCATAAACGCCTAAAAATCAGCTCCCCCAAAGAGACAAAGATATTCTATATGTACCGACAGATGTATGGATGGACTTCTCTGCAGTACCTCTCCACTGGATCCCTCAGCATGATGATGATTTTGGCACTGGGTTGGACGGTGTGGATGAAGTCCTGGGCCAGGAATGGAGGTTCTTTCTCGTCCTTGTCTTTGTGAAGATAGCTCCAGGCTTGGTTGTCCCACATGGTGGATGCGCTGGCTTCCCCTGCAGAGACATAGATGGTCTTAGGTCTTAGAGTGGTGGAGACTCTCGGGCGTTGCGTTGAAAATTAAGAACAAATCTGATCTGAACTTTCATGCCAAAATTTGCCAAAGGTGATGCAGCTACACTGGTCCAATGACCAACTGCCACTTATCAAACAGATAAAACTACTGAAAATGTGTCACATTGTCTAGATAGAGACAAACATTACACAGATTCTTAATTAAAGTATAAAAATAACTTGCATATCATTAGAATAATATGCTTTTTGTGTTTCTATTTAATTACCTTTACATCATTTGTACTTTATTATATTTATTTTAGATTATATTCTGATTCCAGTAAGTGCTTTTCTTTTGGGTTTTTTTGCTTATTTTTTTCTATACACAAAAATAAACAACATGAAAGTAAATTATACCATTCAGGCAACGATAAAATGTAATGTAATTTTGGGTGAATTAACAGCTAGTTTGTTACAGATGTTGCAAATAGTTTTTTTTATGTAGAAGCACAATGCCCTCCTTACTCACATTTAAATAGCTGTGTGATTATGCATTTTAGGGTTTTAAGATTTAGAAAAATGTCTGATTTATTATCTGTAAACATGGAAAAATTCAAATATGATATATAAGATATATTATATATAAGATTTAAACAAAGTAAGCTGAACCTTTTTGTGTTAAAACATTTTCATAAGTAAAGAAACAAAGAGCAATTCTTGTTCGGATATGAAATAATAGCAAAGTCACATTTTCACATTTAAATATATGAAAACTTTTTCGAATATGTTGTTGCTTGTGTGTAATTATTTAAGGTAACTGGTTCTTTGTGTTCCGGACGAGAGTCAGAGAGTGAGGAATTACGCTGGCGAATGGAATTAAAAGGCATGCCAAATCGAGTCAAGTCCAGGCAATATCATATATTCTGTGCCAATTCATAACAAAAAGTATCTCAAGACGCTTTCCATCAAGAGCAGATCTAGACCGCACCCATTATTCTACAGAGACCCAACAATTCCTACATGAGGGTGACAGTGGCAAGAAAAAACTGCTTTTTAATGGACAGGTCCCAAGTCAGGGTGCATGGCATTCTACCTGAACCATTCATTTAATTTATTATAATTATAAAAATCGTCATCATCTATGGATATTTTGTCAAATTTTGTGACTAAAATTACAATTAAAAAAAAGCCTGACTCGAGTTAGATAGCTTTAGATCATCAGCAATTACATTTTTTTACAGTGAAGAAAAAAGTATTAATTTTATTAACTGGTTATTCAGTCATTCGCCTCATTTATCTTGACAAATGCCTGGCATGGATAAATAACAGCACGCAAATTATTCTGTTTCAATGTTAACTGGTCAAAACACCATGCTGCTCTTTTTCTTTTTTACCATGCTTCACCATGCTGCTCTAAGTTCACAGCATATCCATAAGCACCACTTTAGGCCTCCTGAGGTCAGAGATGCTGAAAATCTATTGGAAAATCGATGAGGTCTGGAGAAAAAGAGCTGTAACATGAATTATTTGTCAGGATTAGATTGTTTCTGTATTTTAAGGTCATCAGAGGATGCTTAATGGAAACTATAAAAGCAAGGGATTCTTCCATCTCATATAAAATGGATGCAAACAGAACAGATCGTTCACACCCGAACATATGCTTTCACATGTGCTCACCTGTTATGAGATGAACTGTGCGGTGTGCTCCAGATGAATTTCCACTGATTACGTCTTGGATATTATGGGCTGCCAAGTCAAACAGATCCAGGTAATCTTCCACTGGAAAACTTTTCTGGAAGCCATCTTTGAAGCGGATATAACCTAAGCCAAAATACCCCTCATTATATGGTCTTTAATGCACTCCTTCTCTGCAAAATGTATTTAACTGATGACTGAACAAATACTAAAATGAAAGTCAAAATGGTTTGGTCATAAGAGGGTATAACATAACAAAAAATAGACTTTTTGATTCACTTTCTTTTGCAAACCAATCAGGAACCAACAGAGTTTTAGTTTGTTTTTGGGTTTTTTGCTGAATTCAACATTTACGGAAAAGTGAATCAACAGAGCGTTTATTATGCAGCTGCAGTTGGTCTTCAGTGACAGGCACTGATAGTTGAAAACTGGTTTATTTATGGTCATTTTGACTCATCATATCTTTTCCAGAATAGTCCTGACCCACATGCATTTAAATGCCCTAGTAAATATTTCTCACATTTAAAACAAATTCTGTACGATAGAGATTAAATTATTACCCTTAATGAAATATTGTTATTAATCATATGCAGTATATCCAAAATATTCAATTTAGTGTCTCTGCTGTTCGCAGTTGGTGATTATCAGTGTGTTTTCATCCATCTGTTTCTCTCTTTTGCTTGATTTCCATCCTCTGCCTTAGGCACCTTTCAATCCATCAGCTAGTTTCCAGAAATACCTGCCAAAACCATCAGACATCATCCACCTCCTGATGACTTACCGAAGCGTTTCCTGGTCCACCAATGTGGCTCTTTCATGGTGTTAAACTTGACCTCTGGATGTAGAAGCAGCCTGTGGAACAAGTCAGTCGTGCCACACTTTGGTTGGCCGATGATGTAGAAGAGCGGCAGGCAGCGCAGGCGAAAAAGTTTTCCGTCTCTATGGTGTAAGCGTTGCTGGAAGTTGATACTCAGCTTGTGACAGACAGCCTTGAAGCTCTTTGAGCGCAGAGTGAAGAGGTTCCTCCGGTATGGATCAGTGGTGAATTCACTGGAGAACTCTTCGTACCAGCAAGGGCTCTTGATGTCTGGCAGGAAATGGCGAGGGATTACAGAGAACAACTGCAGAAAGGAAAAAAAAAACATTAGAAAAAACCGCAGGGGGAAAAAATATATAAAAGATCATATACATGAGCAAAATTACATAAAAATCATTTAGATTCAAATGATCTCAAAAATGTAATAAGAACCAACTATGGGATGCACACATCTAGGTCCCTTGTAAGTATTGTGTGAAGTTTCAGTGAATTACCTCCATTGGTTTTTGCGATGTTGATAGACTATCCCCCGTTATGTATATGGTTGAATGTAAAAGAGTCACGTCATCAGTACTTTAAGAAAACATCACATAATTTTGCCTTCTGGAAAATAATATATCATCACCTCCAGTAGTTTGTGCACCTGTTCTTTGATGATTATGTTGTCTTGAAAACATCAATATTCACAAGTGTAATTTTCACACGTATACCACTAATTGCTACTCCAATGAGTGACTCACTACCTCTGTTGTTGTCATTTCCATGACGGTGTAAGAGTTACTGATGCATTTAGTCATAAACACTGTGATATCACATAGGCTTACGTGGAAGACTATCATGAGAACACACAACAAATGCAGAACAATGACAAACACATAGTACATAGCACTCAGTAGACCCTTAGTAACACCTACCAAGACATATAACTACACATTTACCTAACAACTTTGCAAATTTAGGCTCTGAACTAATTACAATAATCATTTTCCACCAACAGTGGTCATTATGAGCTTCATCTAGGTTTCTTTCTCTGCAGGGCTGACTGTAAGGTCATTATCCTACTGAATGATCATTCTACATCATAATTCCGTCATTGTTGTAAAACAACAAGGGACACAAATCTTTATGCAGACTTACACGGGAGTCCGTTTCAAAGATATCCGTTTCATTAGGCACCCTTCTGGGTGTGTATTCCAGTTTGGAGCTGATGATCTTTGCCAGCAGCTTCACGTCCATAGAATTCTTCCCAGAAGAAGCTTCTGTTGTTGCTGCTGTGCTGCCGGTCAGGGCTACAGCCACCACAGGTCTGAATAGGTCAGGTGAGGGGGTGAATAGAAGTTTTTTCTTGTCCAACGTCAGGATGTAGGAAGCCATGATGACAAACGTCAGAGTCAAGCCCATCAAGAAGCTGACCAGTTTTACTTTTGAGATGCTACGAAGGTTAGTCAGTATAAGCCACTTAATGTCCACATTTTCAGACACGTTGGTTAGTCTAAAATCAAAAATTGTCCTGCCAGATCTTTTCCCATAGTTTTTAGCCATGTGCAAACTGTGGAGATTGTAATTGTGGTCCGTTTGGGATTTACTCTTACATTTAAAGTCTGATAGTGGCATACTGGATCAGATTCAGAGTAGGCATGTAGAAAAAGAAGCCGGGGGAATCATTCTTGCAAACCTTCTCCTCCAGGAGGTTTTTTATGCTGGTCAGTTTTTAATCTGCTGGCCATCATTTGTCTACTTTTCTTACATGCTCATCCATCTTCAGAAGAACCTCCTGTAAATCAGAAACAATTGTTAAAACAGATGTTTTCTTAATGTCACTCTCATCAAAAGTGCAGAAACATAGTTCCCTTTGAGGTGTTTCAGAAATCTCCTATGACACTGGCATGAATATATTATATTTTCATATCATTTGGGTATTTAAGAGAGCTTCTGTATAGTTCCTATTCTAGTTCCTTCTTTAGCACATGTCACCTCTAAAATGTTTGAGGCCAGCTGCAGAGCATGTGTGGTCTGCTGAGGGACACCCCTACCTTCATGATGAAAGCTATGGAGGAAATGCAAAGAGAAGCTCCACTTAGAGACATTCAAGGTCAGAATAATAGTTACCCTACAATCCAAAACTAAAAAAACATATGACTATTCTCCGTGAGGTAAAAGCCTGCTGAGAACTCTGTTTTCTTAACCTGGAAACATTATTTAAAAAAATCAAGGCTTTTAATAGAGAGAGCTAAATCAGGTATTGATACAGGTGGAGACGTGATGGGGCATGTGCATGAGTGTTTTTGTTTTTTTTCCCTCCACATGAATAATTATAAATTACACATTATTATTTTCAGAGCAACATGCTGATACATTCCAGATGTCAACTTGTAAAACTTGTGTCGTGCACATTACTTCAACCAGTAAAACCATACATCTTTCAGTCATAACATCATAAACACATGACTAATATTGTGCAGGTCACCCTTTTGCTGGAGAATAGCTCAGACCTGCTGAGAGATGGACTCCACAAGACCTCTGAAGGTGTGCTGAGGGATCTGGCAACAAGATATTTTCAACAGACTCCTTAATCCTTTTAGTTGTGAGGTGCGGCCACAATGGATTCGACTTGTTTTTGCTTGTTTTGTTGATTACGTGCTAAATAAATCATGTCAGATCAAATCGGTTTGAAGGGCACCTCTTCTAATTTTACACGTTAACCAGAGTTTTCATATTTAGCTTAGTCGTCAGTTTTGGGAGCCATTTTCTAAAATAGCAAATGCTGATTTTAACAGTATCATTTTTCCACATTTAGGTCAAAATGTTAATTTGAAATGTCATATCTAAGTGTTGAGTCTAAATCTAAATTTTGTCTAAAGTTCATTTACAATTTGAATTATTAGAAATACTAAAGACTCAAGGTTAGACAACTACTGGCATAATACATTTTACAATATGTTAGTGAGTTGTGTTTCTTCTCTCATATGCAGCTAGAGTGCTGTTATATCTTTCTCATCTGTACCTTCCATATACTGTTTTATTCACATGGAAAAAAATACCTTTTTTCAGATTGGCCACAATTCTATGCTGAAAGAAATTGTTCTGAGTCACAGATCTGATGTGGAATCCAGCACTCTGGTGTTTTTTTGAAATTACATAACAAGATAGAATTCCCTGTGTTGCTCTGAAGATAATAATTGTTTGTTGACATAAAATTATTTTTGTCTTTGTCCTTGTGAGTGCACCTACCACTTAATCATATCCACGGCATACATAAAAACAAGACTGGTAGACAAGAAAAACACCAGCTTCCTGACATGCTCACAGTGACAACGCTAATATGTTGATGCTAAGAAGGTATAGTGTTCATCACAATCACACATTCAAGGTTAGTTTCAGACAGTGACAGTCTGCATGTTTGTTTCGTCATAGCAGAGATGTAGCTTTCATGAAGGCTACTTTACTTACCAAACTATTATTATTCCAAGTATCCCGCCTAGCGCTTAATTTAATTGCCTTAATATTCTTTGAATGGCTTGTTATTAACCCTTTATTACACACACAAGCACTGGTATAGTTTTCAGATCAGATCATCATTTACGGTATTGGGCCGTGGATTTTCCACCTGGCCATCAATGACGAGATTGATCCCCAAACACATTTTCTAAAAATTTGTCAGATCCTGGCCCATCCCGACCGGACCCGTTGGTCGAGTATCAACACTCTGATACACATGGTTTGATGGGAGAGAATGACACATTCTGATCCCCTGTAGTGGAAGATGGGGCGACAGCCTGCAGCAGGTAGATGGAGGGAAATCAGGTCTCCATGCAGAGACTTTAATATTAAGGAACTATATGATGATCAGACTTTGTGAGGAGCAATACACATAGATGGACTGACGTATACACTGAGGTTACCCACTTCACTCCGCTGCCCCATCTTATCATCCAATCCCACCTCTGACCGTGCACTCATGCACATGCCCCATCGCGTCTCCACCTGTATCAATACCTGATTTAGCTCTCTCTTTTAGAAGCCAGTCTGCCTACAAACTATAGAGCACTCACTCTGATCACATACAGGTACAGTCACTGTGTCAATGAATCCCATCTAATCAATTCAATCCTCAGACCCTAATATCAGTCATTCTTAAATAGGTCGGAATCAGCTACTGAATGTTAGTGTAACATTAAAATCTAAGCAAGATATGTGAGTTGGTAATTTAGGATGATACATTTTAGTTGAAAAACAGTTTTCAAATAATTTGTAATAACTCAGCTCTCTAATATTTCAGAACATTCAGCTGTGATGAAGGCCGGTCCATCATACATATAACTTGTGGTTTTTACATGGACAAATTTACTCTGCTGATAAATATTTACAAATATTATTGCCAAATAACAGGCCTGTTTCTATACACAGAAGAAGAGAGGGTGACAGTTTTTTCAAACTGAGTCATACTTTCTATGGCTTTTCATATTTGTTAATGTCTGATTTCTCTTTAAGGAGTTACATGAATGCTTCTCAAATACCGATTCTCTGTGTTTCACTCTCTAATATATCCCTCTCTATTCACCCTTTTTGACAAAATGAATCTCAACTATTCTGTTTTGCAGATACCAACAAACCAAACAATAAATTAATCTGCATCATCACAAATATCCACGACGGACAAATTGTAGCAAATGTATACAGCTCTGTTAAAGCTCAGCATTATGAGGTGAAGATGATGCACTATGTGGAAAATGCACACCATCAGTTTCAAAGGCCAGCACTTAGTACATACATATTCTCCATAAACATAATTTAATCATGTCTTGATGTTTATAACTGCTTAAACACATCCTGACCTTGTACAGTACACTCCGGGACTGGAACTTGGCCGAATTCCAGCATTATAAATCGGGAGGCACTTTTGCCACAAAAGGAAATTAAATAGTCTTCCTTCGATGGTGAAGTCAAGCAACGACTGAAGGGACACCGAATGGCCCAAGAAATCAAAAGACAATGATTACTCTGTTCTAGGGCTGAAAACATCCCAATTCGTTATTTCTTCTTCAGAACCCTTTCACAGATAGTGGATGATGTTTTTTGGTAGGAAAATCTAATAACTCCCTAAAAGCGAAAACTCTCTCAGGAAGTTGCCATGTGTTTTATGGTGCTGGGCTAGTATTCGCTTTCCTTTTCATTTCCCACAGGGAGAAATTATGTGCAAGATGATTTTATGTGACTGGAGAATTCTTTTTTTGCCTTCACAAAAGTCAGGATTATTAATCTGTTTAACATGCAAATAGTAGTTACACAAAAAATGTGTGCTATGAAAAGTAATGAAAATATAAAATTTCTTCTATAAAAACGTAGCATGTCTTGAACAGCCAGGTCACTGCTATCCACCTGGACATCTGGAATGCAGATGTGATCCTCATCTCAACTGTATATTTGTGCTTGCATGTAAGTGTTTATGTCTGCAAGCTTATGTCTTAATAAAAACAAAATCATGTTTGATTTAGCGGCGCATTAAATCCAATGTGACACCAATGACAACCGAAGAAGACATTTCTGATTTATTCAAGTTTTTACGCAGGAGGAGGAATGGGCAAAAGAGATAAACCTGCATTAAAACTAGGTTGGCACTGAAGCCTTTGTCAAAGGTAGGTCCTGCCTATGGAATTGCCGAGATCTGTGAAACCACATCCACATCTCTCAGTCAAACTAGATTTAACATCTTATCTATAACTCTTTTACTTTGTATTTTAAAACCAAGAGAGAGAGTGTAAAAAAAAAAAAGATGGCAACATCCGAGACACACTACCACACAGCACAGACCTGCAGCAGCTCCATTAACAACACTAATTATTATTATTATATAATCATTATTTGATGTTGCCATGATGGCGTGGCTTTACTGCTCTCGTGCCACAATCAGCAACAACACCTAATTCCTTAATTAACTGTTAATTAACTTACAGTTGGAACTGCGTGTTTATCATAAGCAGTTATTGGGTCATTAATGTAAATATGTTTGTCCAAAATGGTAGATGCTTATCTATATTTTTTAAATTAGTATCTGAATTTGTTATTTGTTTTAGCTTCCTTTCAATGACTCTGAATTCACTCAGCTACATTTTGGTGACATGCTCTACCACAACCTGTTAACATACTGTGTCCAAATCAGTATTAACCGCTTTTAAAATATGTTCTTGAATCTCCCAGATCCAAATTATTCAGACTATGATGGCACATAGTGGTGGGACATCTCCACTTATCCATCTTGGTTTATTTATTTTGATCAGCCGATCATTATTTGCCATGCCATTTTGAAAATGGTGCTAAAAGAAGTACTATCTTACAATGTTGGAGAGATTGAAACAGTAATCCAGAACTTACATCCAAGCCCAACCTACAACCCAGTTCTACTCTACACAAAATGTCATCATAATCCGTTGGCAACTTTTCAAGATCATGCAAACAAACAAACAATTGTGGGAATTAATCACCTCCACCAACTCTGATTTGCAAAGGTCATGACACCAAGCCTGGTGAGTAAATGTTGAGTAAATACAAAGACACAGAAATATGTTCTTCTGTCTTGTGCATTTGTCAGTCCATTGAGCATTGTTAGAATTATTGTCTGACTGAGCTGGGCGAACTCTTGTTGATTCCCCTTCACATATAAACAATTGAGGAATAACATCGCTAGACTCAACGTTTTCTATTTGGTCCCTGACTAAATTGGGAGGGGATCTAGATCAGAGTCCCAGCTCCAGCTAACGGGAGCCTGGTGAACCCTGATGAATGTTCATACCAGACAGTTGAGGTCAGAGTGTAAAGTGTTCTCTTCCTCCACAAATTTAAGGCTAACTGTGGCTCTCTTAAATGTTTTTTTCCAATCATCTGACCACTGTTGTTTCTTGCTTCATCTGTGATTGTAGATTTCAGCATTTAACTTGGCGACTACATTGTTAACAGATAGACCCCATATCAACGTCGTAATGAAACAGAATAACCCTCTGATGCACGTTGGGCCCTTCAGATACATTCTAAATATTCCATAATTGATGATATAGCTGATTAATCTGACCACAGTTGACTTGCATCTCTAAAGCTACTAGCTCTTCACACACGCACGAGCTACCGAACAGTTATTTCAATGCAGGTTATTTCAAGCCTTCCTAAGCATATACAGTCATACTCTTTGCCCTATTCCAAAACACCTCCTTCCATTTTGCCTGTCAAATAAATTGAACTTAATTAAAGGCAGTCACTTGCATTACAGAAATGTAGCTCTTCCTTAACCTGTTAATCACAAAAGTGGCAAAAGCTCATGTGGTCAGCAACCACAGCCTGGTAAACAGCTTACCAGATGAGGAGCAGGACTGTATTTTGCTAATAACAAAATGCTTAATGTCAGAGCCTGTCATGCCTTTGATTGAGTGTGATGACTTACTAAAGTAAATCCTGTTTACTATAGACCGCCACACGGCATGATGCAGCTTGATTTTACTATTTGGGTTTTTTTGTTTCATTACCTCTACTGACCCAATCTTTGCTCAATATGTCTCTGCAGGGGTTAGAAGTTGAAACCAAAAGGATGTGAAATAAATCATTAAATAAAAATCTTTAAGGTCTAACTGACTTTTTCCACAATGTACAGCTTTTTACTTCAGGGGAAATATTTTTTAATTCGATTCTGGATCGTATTCAGGGCTGCAATATGGACGCAGCTAAATTTTAAAAAAAATTGTAATATACGGTAGGGTGGCATGTTGGCGTATTGGTTAGAACGGTTGCCACATAGCAGGAATGTTGTGGGTTTAAATCCACCATTGGACCTGGGGCCTTTCTAAGTGGAGCTGCTATTTCTCCTGTGTGGGTTCCCTCCGGGCGCTCCGGCATCTTAAAAACATGGCCCTGGGAAGGCTTGTCAAGGGTGTGCCTGAGATCTCACCCCATGTCAGCTGGGATTGGCTCCAGCCCCTTTTGATCACAGGGCAAGTAGTTTAAGGTGATTATGCATGTCTTGAAAGTTTACGGTGGTTATAGAAGCTATTTGGAGGTAAATTTGTTTCTTTGTCAAAAATATCGAGTGATATGTTATGAATTTGTTAATCCTTGATATTTTTTGTTTTTTAAATAAAGATTATTTTTCAAATCCATGCTACAGTGTGAGTTAAGATTGCTTTGAACACACACAAGTCAACTTGGGTCACTTTATCACGTTTTAGATGACTATTATTTTGTCATGATATATGCAAACTCGACCAGAAGGCTCCATCTTGAAGGATAAAAAAAAAATTCCAGAATTCATTTCATATTCAGCTGTGGTGAAGGGTGAAGACCACATCCACAGATGGAAAAGAAAAATGTCAGTGAAAAGTCCATCATTCAAAATTTAAACAGAAGACAAGGGAATAAAAACAAAGGATTGATGAATGCAGTTAAGTGTTGGTCATTGAGTCTCCCTGTCACAGGTTTTGTGTTAGAAATAACACTGAGCCTGTCTTGCATTACTGAGGAGAGGTTTCATCAACAGAAAAAAGCAACCAACCCTTGAAATAGAAACCGAGCTCTTGCCAGAACACTTAAGTATCATGTAATCCTCCCACATTCCTAATGTACTCTCTTACTGAATCATTTTTCTTCCATTTGTGGTGGACCCCTAGAGTTAAGTCTAAACAGTCTGATATGGTAAAAGTATCTCCCTCTCCGCTCTCATACTTTCAGCATTGCCTAAGCCTTTACACATTAGCCCCCGCCAAAAGTAGCATGGCTTCAACATCTCAGCACCTCTGGACATTTAATCAGCAGACACAAGGGACAACCTAAACCCTTCTTGCCAAGTCCACTGAGAAAGCTGCAGCACTGGGTGCAGCTGCCAGAGTGGGTTTGCCTGTTTGTGAGTTACGGGGCATGGAGAGGTACTATAAACTGACTCTAATCTATAATGTATTTATCTGGTGCTCTTCTCCCACTACTTTACCATCCAATCCAAAATAAAATACAACTTTTGGTGATTTATAATAAAGACTGGGTCCAAAGGGGTAGGTTTATCCAAAGGTCACCAGTTCACCTGTGAGAACCTCATCTCTGTGATCCTGAGTAAAACTAAAGCCACTTAAGTACCCTGAGAGGGGGAAACAAGGGAGGAAATTGAAATAAATGCCAAACATTAACAGCAAGTACATAAACATCTCACATATCAACATGTATTTTGCCAAAGGCTTGAAACCAAACCCTTGAAATAAACTTCTGGGCTTGTGTGGGGACCCATTTAGGAATAATGGAAGGAATTAGTCGATGTAAATCTCTCAACTATAGTAAGACGATGTCAGAGAATACTCTTGTTTGTTATGTTACAACGAACAGAAAATAATTAAAGGATTGAGAACATTAGGTTTGGAGCATGGGTGCAAGTGTTTACAGCAGTATATACACTGTATATGCCTCGTAGCACAGTCCTCTTTGTGTCTGAATGTCTGAGATTCCTATATGGATAGAGAGAGGCGTTACACGGAGATATTCAGCAGCTGTCCAATTAGTTGAATAATGCATCCTTGCATGAAGACTAGAAGTTAGTCTTCAGCATTAAACTAAACTTACAATATCGATTTAGAGAATGTAGTATCTTATTATTGACACGTATTTGTGCGTTTTTGGTTATTACACTGTTCTTATTGTATAATGCCTGCATTTATTCCTGTTTCATTTAAATGTAGCCTTCTGTTTCTGGTTGTTTCTGGTTGTTTCATGTGGGAACTCTCTCCATAGACATGGATACAGAGTGACAGCATATTATCACATTCCCAACGAGATAGATTAAGAATGTACGGCACAACGACTTTTAGTAAGTGAGCAGTGAACTCTAGGAAATACGTCAGCAATGATCTCTAATCACATCATAAATGTACAGAAATGTCTTTTCCTACACATTCTTTGTTATATGATGAGCGAAGATACTCACACTGAAGTTGGTTGAACGCGAGGTCATTTACACTCACGAGCCTCGAAGACCACCAGCCAAGGCGATTAAAACGAAATAAATGTTGACAAACGCCGGTTGGGATTTGTCGTAGAAATGCGAGACTTTCCAGAATCTCCATTCAGAGGCTCCAGCTGACTGAGCTCCACTGCGCGCATCATTGAGACGAGGAGAGGACAGCAGAGGAGGGGGGGCGCTGTTGGAGGAAACACACGTCAAACTCGGGATCTTCCTTTTTTTTACAGGGTTAGGTGAGCCCCATGGTGGCCGTTAACTGAGAAAACTTCATTTATTAATATGTATTTTTTAATTTCTTCTTGCTCTGTGGGATTTTGGGGAACTCCTATATGTAAACATAAACATCGTCTTTGCACAGGAAAAACTTTCAGCAAAAAAAAAATTGTCCTCACACGGGGACAATAGGTCGATTCTACTTCAGAACGCAACAAAATAAAAAAATAAAAATGTGTTATCACGAGACAGGTCTGAATAAGAGTAATTGGAGTTAGCATGTCTTGAAAGTTTACGGTGGTTATAGAAGCTACTGGAGGTAAATTCGTTTCTTTGTCAAAAATATCGAGTGATATGTTATGAATTTGTTAATCCTTGATATTTTTTGTTTTTTTAGATAAAGATTATTTTTCAAATCCATGCTACAGTGTGAGTTAAGATTGCTTTGAACACACACAAGTCAACTTGGGTCACTTTATCACGTTTTAGATGACTATTATTTTGTCATGATATATGCAAACTCGACCAGAAGGCTCCATCTTGAAGGATAAAAAAAAAATTCCAGAATTAATTTCATATTCAGCTGTGGTGAAGGGTGAAGACCACATCCACAGATGTACAAAATAAAAAAATAAAAATGTGTTATCACGAAACAGGTCTGAATTAGAGTAACACATTGTTCACATTATTTGTCGTTATTAGTGACTCAAAAGCCTCAACTGCTAACCTTTCCTGTGATTTCTGCAAAACAGTTGCCTTCAGTATGCAGAGACAGGAACACACTCCATGTCACATACTGCAAAGGAGCGTTCTACACAGCAGCCATTTACAGTGTATCATCCCAATTACCTCACCAGAGTCCTTCTTATCAACTTTATGCTGGCCCGTTAGTGTTACTGATGAATGTCAGATTTCTCAGTCCGGAGAGAAAAACAACAGATCACGTGTTCATTTTGGCATATTCACTGCCGTGAATATGCCAAAGTCCAGTTTTGCATGTAGATGTTACGTTAATCAAACCCACTATCTTCTATGGAGAGCAGCTCTGTTGTCAGGTGACCTTCAGTGTCCTCCATAATCAGGGGACCTTAATCATCATGTTGACAAAAACAGATATGTTGTAGAACAGTCACAATTAAATCCGGTTCAGATGAAAAAATTTGGGTTAAAAAAAGTACTTGAAGTTATCTATCTGATTTAGTTAAGTTACGGATCTGAGTTAAAACAAGTCGGGGTTGATTAAAGGTTTCAACCCCCACCTCCACCCTCACTGGACTTTCAGGCTCTTTATTCATGTGTGTCACCTGACAACATTTTTTATACCTTCTTTTCAGACACGTGTTTTACCTCAGAATTAAAGGGGAAGGAATGGTGTATCACCTGAATGCTAAATAAGTAGTGTCACTCTTTTAGTCCTTTTCCTACTTAAGATGCATCTAAGTGTGGGCGGGGGGGTCATTCACGGCACATAGGGATGTAGTCTGATTAGTTGCAGGAGAACACTGGACTGGAAGCGCACCACCAAGAGATCCCTCAGCACCTGCTTCTTCCCAGGATCCCAGGAGCACGTCCAGACCACCTCCGATGCGGTCTTGTGGAGCCACGCCAGCAAAGGAAAGACGGAGATTTAAAGGCTTGGCTAGCAGTTTAAAGCAGCCAGCCCTGAGATTAGAAGATGCATGGAGATCAAGGCCAGAAATGAACCTACACATGGTGTACCATCTTGTTTGTCATAGGAATGAGCCTGGATATTACATCAGCCAGCAGGAAGGGGAAACTAGCTGGAAGCTTGGAGGAGAGGGACAGTAATTTTGCAAACACTGCTGACCCTTCAACTTGAGTGGTGAATAAGTGTCCAAACATTTCGTGAAGGATGGGTGCCCCCTGATGACCTCTTTTCAAAGCCAGGGTTGAATCCATTTTTAAATTGTTCCAACATAGCTTCCCTGATGTGTTCAAACCTGTGCCCTTTATGGATGAACACTCATCAAGTCTATGTGAAGCAAATTTAAAATTCTCAAAAGCATACCGTATGGAACACATCAAACACACAGTACAGGTCCGCAAGCTTCTGCCATCATCTCTTTTCTGCAGAAGTATTCCACAAGGTGTTTTTATGCTGTCATGGGAGACTCTTAAAGAAGAATCAGGCTCATTCAAGGAAACAGAATTTTTCCTCTGTGCATGCTGCCTCAATTAGTGCATTTGTGATCCAGTTACTGTGTATTGTTTCAGGTCACATAGCAGTGTTGGCCATGCAGCACAGAGATGTCAGGTATTCAATATTTAACAGAGCCTTTGGTCTCTTAAGCTTTTACTTAGATATTGTGCTTTGCAGAATCTGAGCATGGAAACTGACGGACTGTTTTGTTCTGCACATCCAGCAGCAGCAAAGTTCATTAGACTCTCATTAGTGCACATTGCCGCCATTGCCGGATAATGTCCTCTAATGACTATGTTGGAGTTGTGTGAATATAAATGTGTAAGAGAGGATGAGCTCTTTTATAGAAGCGTGGTCTTTGACTTTGAGATAGACTGCAATTAACAGCGTTCTATCCTCCTCTGTGTTATTAGTGCAGCAGACCTTTGAATGCATCAGTTCAATGAGACAGCACATCTGGGAAATTGTTTGGGGAGAAGAAAGGGGGAGAGAATATTGTCACTGAGAGTTAGTTTCACAAATGATTGCCAGGCTGAACTTGTGCATCAATTTTTTCAAGACTTTCTGTGTTTGTTCACACTGATAAAACCATTGCATGTCCTGTCAATTTGTCACAGACCTTTAACTTGCTTTTTGCAGTGGATCTAGTTTCATTGTGTCACAAGCTCAAACTGATAAGATGTAAGAGTGATTTGGTTACCAGAATAGCCTCCCCTGAGAGTGATGAGGAGGAACACACTCATGTCTGCTCTGCAGAGTTCAGCTGACAGTTATTCGTGGACCTGGAATCCCCCCTCATTTGACTGTGGATTAAATAACATTACACTTATTTCCAAGCCTGTTCCTTGGAAAGTTTGTTTTCATCCAGGGCCTGACTCCTTTGCCAGTAGTCCTGTGATCTCATTGGTGTGTCCACATTTGCCGGTGTGAACAGATTAGAACTTATAGTCAAGGGATTTGTGAAGCAGGATGAAAGATGGATCTGACGGGTTTAATCGGCACCCCCTGCCAGAGATTTAGTCAAGACATCACTCATGCAGTGGCATGCCATATCCGGACTTTCTTAACTAAACCCTAACTGGGAATGTATCCAAATATTTCCTCTGAAGTCAGATAAGGCCTGAAGTCTTTCTAAAGACCATAATTCCCTGTTTTGCAGATGTGTGGAAGTGCTTTTATGGTTTTGCCACTGTTCTGCCTCTTATGTTTTGTAAAGAAATTCTTTATAAATAATTGTTAGTTAAAACCACAATTTTCCTCATGGAAGAAACAAATCGATTTGGAGGACCACAATGAGACTCAGAGAGACAAAATATTGACCCTCTTCAAATATCTGAAGACACTAGTCTCTCGTATATTCCAAAAATAAAATCCGACGGAATCTGTTACATCCAAAAACCTGATGAAAAAGTGATTCACCGTCATCAAAACTGGAGAAAGAAGTTGTACGTATCTTCAACACTTGATAAGCCATCAAATTATAACTAGTGATGGGTGAAGTGAATTACATTGATTATTTCATCTTATTACAATGGCAAGGGTGAGATATATGAGGCAGCAAGGGAATATTTAATCTTCGAGGTTGTTGTGTTGGTAGAAGGAAAATTGAGCAGGCGAAGGGTCAGATTTTGATGAATACAGGACTGAGTTACAAAATCTCCTAAAAAGCAGGTCTTATCGGGTCTTCCCAGTCCACAGTGGTTAGAACCTACAAAAGTGGTCAAAGGAAAGAAAATCAGTGAACCGGCAACAGTGTGATGGGGCCCAAGGCCCATCCATTCTCATGGGGAGAGAGGTCTACCCCACTTTCACCAATCCCATGGAAGAGCTTCTGTAGCACAAATAGCTGAAAAAGCTAAGGTTGGTTCTGCATACTTGCAGACCGGTCGCAGTATCCATCCTCTGCCGAATGCTCAATGGAAAGTCAGCATTACAACTCTAACATTTGACCATGTTCTGCTTTGAAACCAAGGGTCCTGCCATTCATATGGATGTTATTTTCACAGACCTAGTACACCTCTTCATGAAAATGGTATTCCCTAACAGCAGTGGCTTCTTTCAGCAGGTTAATGTACCCTGCCAAAATGAAAATAAACTTAAACGACTTTAAAGGATCTGCTGGTAACATCTTGGTGTCAGATACCGCAGCACACAAACAGAAGTCTTGTGGAGTTCATACCTTGATTGGTCACAGCTGTTTCGGAGGCGAAAGGAGAACCTACACAACATTAAACAGGTGGTTATTTTGTTCGGTAGTCGATGTATGTTTCATTACATAATAACCTAAGAGCGGGTTAGAGCTGGAAAAGACAGCTAAAATGATGGCAGACTGCAGTCAGACTGCAGAGAGAGTTTTCTTCCTTCTCGAGAACAGTAGCTGTAGGACATCTGGGTAATTTGTGTTTGTGCTCCGAGGACTCAGACAGAATTTAACAGCGGTAAACAGCTGGTGCTACAATCACAATGTAAATATGCTGCTTGCAATTCAAAACATTTGTGCACGGAGGTTAAACAATTTGGGCTATGGTAATGGGGCTGTTTAAGTTTTTATAACTTCAGTGGTTTGTCATTGAAGTGACCCAGAGATAAGGCGGTACAGTACCGCTCTAATTTCCACTTTCCACAACTGATTAAAAGACCATTCCGTGTTGGCTACTTCTGCCGGCTGGCTGCCACTTTATTCTGAAGAAATCAGTTTTATCTCTAACTGCTAAGCTGAGGTCCCTGCTGAGCGATGCAGTTCAAATACAAAGCAGTTATGAGACATGTCAAGAAAATGTCTTACAAGTGGAGCAAAAACAGGATGTCTGCAATCTCTCCAGAACCAGCTACTGCATTCTTGCCATTCTCTTTTTCAAGGCCTGCATACGACTCACAGCAAGGCAATGGTGTTCGGAACAGATTTATATTTAGTATGTGCTTCATAAAGTACTTGATTTACCTATATCAGATAGAGTCCCTTTGGTTTAAGGTATCCAATAGTCGGATTACATAAAGGATTTGCCTTGGATGCTCATTTTCTAGTTGAACATACTGCTAAGATTTTCCAGACAATGAGATCTTAATCATAATCTTACATTAGACATTTAGGATGTTGACTTGATCTGGCCACTTTATTTTGCAGCACATAAGACAGAAATCAGTGATTTTGTAAAGATGAAGTTTTCATTGTGAGAGCTCAAAGTAAAAAAAGGTATATACCTACCTTTCATTGACTTTGAACTCTGACTTTAATTAAACTGTAAGAAGTCCAGAGTAAAAGATGCTGTGTGTCCAGGTGAGAAACTACTGCCATTTCATTACTTTTAAAGCTGCTATGGATCATCAGGAGTCTGGAGAACATACTGTTGCAAAAACCTGCTGATATCTTCCACTCTAAAAACCCGTTGGACTACTTCTAAGATTACAAACACAATCACAGCAGCAATGTTCTTTTCTACATACAACTAAAAAACACAATTAAGAAGACTTGTCCGGCACTCTAGGTCACAATGATTTCTCAAACATCTCCAAAAATACACTCCATACATTTAACGATCTCAAAATGGGAAATTAATTCACACTAGCAACAGACCCAGACTTCCGGGCCCAGATTTGTAAAAATGCATTGTCAATGACAAAAACCACCAATATGCAACTCATACAATACAAAATCCTGCATAGAGCACATATCACACAATACAAGATGAATAATAAGGCTTCTCTGGTTCTTATTAAAGCTCAAAATGCTCTCTAAAAGTTATAGATTCCTATTTTCACACTTAATGGTTTTGCTCAGCTGTCGTGCACTTTTGGGCTAATGTCAATCAAGCGCTTTTTTGGACTGCATGATTCCCTTATCCACTAACTTTTGCTTCACAAAGAAAACGATACTCGTGAACTGGAAAGATTAACAATCTCCAATGTTAATCATTGGTTGAATCTCCTCGTAGAACATATATCAATGGAGGAAGTATCTGCCTCAACAAAAGAACAAATTGACACTCAAATCTGCGACACATCCGTGCCCACAGATTTGCAATCCATGCGCACAGTTCACATGTATGCACAGACTATAAACTATCAACCACATAATACATGACATCAGAAGTGCGCCAGCGCCGTTCACACACTTGCATTTTCACATACACGCACAGATTTGCACATAGGCTTTATCTAACAGTCTGGTTTTGTCATAACCTCCAACTGTGAAAAAAGAAATCAATCAATCAATCAATCAATCTTTATTTATATAGCGCCAATTCACAACAACAGTTGCCTCAAGGTGCTTTCCAGAAAGAGCAGGTCTAGACCAGACTCTTTATATAATTATCTACAGGACCCAACAAATTCCCCCTTGAGCAAGCACTTGGCGACAATGGCGAGAAAAAAAACTGCCCTTTAACAGGCAGAAATCTCGAGCAGATCCAAGACTCAGGGTGGACGGCCTACTGCCATGACCGGTCGGGTTTGAAAAAAAAGAGAGTGAGAGCGAGAAAGAGAGAGACACAGGTGAGGAG
>VRLP01005034.1:0-41268 GCA_009660295.1 Lophius piscatorius | reverse complement strand
TGGCAGTGAGTCCAGTGGTGTGATGTAGGCGGTGTAGGAGTATTCCATGGTCAACTGTGTCGAAGGCAGCAGACAAATCAAGGAGAATCAGGAGGGAAGGTGATCCGTAGGTCATTTGTGACTCTAAGCAGAGCTGTTTCTGTGCTGTGTGCGGAGCGGAAACCAGACTGAAAGGTTTCAAAGAGGTTGTTGTAATTGAGGTGGTCCTGGAGATGAGGGAAGCGGGGTCCAAACGTTTTGTGCATGAAATCTATAATCATAAATACTATCTAGACATTGCCAAATGTGTGCACTCCATAAAATAATTGTGTTTCATGTGTGCGTGGGCGGACTTTGAATCTATGGTGACAAAGTACCAGGATCCATCCAGCTACCTGTGGGTTCCTTCAGTGATCTAGCAAATGATGGCAGGTAATAGTTTTTATTTTTATCTTTGCGCACACGTTATAAGTTGGCTTTTTGCGTCTGTCAGTCACTCCAAGACTATCTACCTCAGGTCCAGCACGCTACTGCAAATAAGGAGAAATCATTTCAACTCATGACACCTGCCCCAATTAGACCATGTTCACTACTACAGGAAAAATGTGTCCCAGGTCTGATTTTTCTGTCATATGTGATATTTTCATGGCACCATGAACAGCACAAATCATATCAATCTGATCTTTTCAAGTTCAGATTTGGGTCATTTTCATATATAGTCCTAAATAAGACACGGGTAGAACTTTTTGCAATGCGACCCAAGTTTGAACCGTCGAGGATTCACGCAACCTTGATGTCATCTTCCTTCGACAGTCATGACGTAGCTGCGCCGGTGGGAGTTGCTTTTGCACTTGAAAAAATAATTATAAACGCTATAAACACTTATACTATAAACAAAAGCGTTCAAACTTACTTAGTGGCTTCCATTTCGCTTCTGTATTGAGAGCATTCTGCATTTGACGTTGTTGTTATTGTTCTTTTGCGCATGCGGGGCAAGTTTAGGGCCGTGAACTGTTCATACTGGAGTCTGATATAGGACACATTTTCAGAGTAATGTGAACAGCTGTATAAAAAAATCTGATCGAAGAAAAAAATCTGAATTGAGCCTTCAGACTGGCAGTGTGAACGTAGCCTTAAACTCTCTTTTCCTGACACCGATCCCTGGACCACATTCACAATGTCTGTGTTTCCATTCACACCAGTGTCCCACCAGGGTTTGAAGTATACCTTGTTTTTATTTGTGCATTTAAACATCACATCCTGATCTCAGTATCCGGGATAAGACCATACCAAACCCATATATTCTAGCTATAGTTCTCCCAAAGAAACCAGGATACTGTTACCTGTATACCTCTTATACTGGTTTCTGACAGCCGTGGATTACTGCCCAGGTGCAGAGTGGAGACACAGGAAATCACGCAATGACGAAAGCGGCTCATTGTTTTATCCATCATCCTGCAACAGAATTATATGAACAGCCTCAAACTGGTAGCAACCAAGGGGTTGCTTTCTCACAGCAAGTTTTTATGACTCAGTAACAACGCTCATGTGTAACGGAGCTTCTGTTCATTTCGGTTTTACCCCTGCTCTCATCAACGTGTGAAAGCTGGTAAACTTTAGCAAACTCATATAGAAATGTTTATGTTCACTCACCTAACTCAGTCATGATGAGCCTCTCCCACCCGTCACAGAATTGTAATAAAATTCTATATCTGAAACGCACTTCAGGCTTTTTCAAGTACTTTGCCATATTTAAACAAAAATGTCCTCATTCATTTAAGTCAAAGTCAAATTAATTTAAACTCAGGCCATCAGTTGCTAAAATGTCAGATTAAATTGCCATGTTGTAAACATCCCAGGTGCCTTAGAAACAGCAAACTAAACTAACCAGTAACCAGGATATTAGTCATTTATCATTTGTACAGAGTTATGAATAACCAGATTTCTCTGAGCGCTATACAAATCCCTTATTACCATTATATATTATTATTATATTATCAAACCGGGATTAACTTCATAACTGAAATACTGTATTGTTCAACAAAATCCCACTGCAACAAATATGTAACATTGTAACATCTTGTATACCATTACCTAACATATACATGCCATCTTTTGCATCATGGTTCCACAAAAACAAAAGAATATCTTTATGTTATGACTATTACCAGTTACTTCTCTCCCGTTGAATTTTTTAGGTTGTTGCTTCTAGTTTTTTGTACGCTATTCATGTCTCCTGTTGTATTTTAAAAAATGATTTTTCTTGTCACTTCTTGACATTGTTTTTCCTCCCTTTCTTTCTTTTTTCACTCTTGTATTTCTTACTTACTTCTTGTGTTTTTCCTGCTTGGTTTATGGACCCCATTATTGAATAATGAATGAATGAATAAAAATGCTGAAATGCAACTTTTTTACTCATCTCTACAAATGGCTCCACTAATCCTGAATTTTGATTTCATACACTTTTTGGATGGTTACATATTTTATTGTAAATTTAAACATATCAAAAAGAAAAATAATTATCTTATTTTTCCGTTGGAACCGGTATCAATGTCACTGGCATTCACAGAAATAATGAGTGTGCCTTTTGGCGCATTTTCAATCGGCTTTTGACATTTCTGGAATTTTCTCATTAAATTCATATTAATGAAAATTGTCTGGCTGTTAAATTTACTGTATTGCAAACATGAAATTTTGATTAAATAGTTTAATGTGTGTGAGATGTGAGAACATGATGCATCATGTAGGACTTGCTCAATTAAATAAATTTTGTCTTGTATTAAGCAAAACAACTGCCAATGTTGCTTGACTAAATTTTTTTTAAATATATTATAATAGGAACCACTGAAAGAGCATAATGAGACTTAAAACTACATATACAATGCCGAACTCTAATGAAATTGTGCTGATTACAAGCAATAAAAATACCTATATTAAATTAGTTTAATATAGATGTACTATTAAAGATAGTATTTGAATCTTTTTAATCTAACTGACTTTTAAGGAACTAGTCAATTTATCATTCAAGCTAGGTCTATGCGGTCGTCCCCGACAGCAAGGGTATATCCCCGAGAAGTCCACAATCCCCTATGTTATACAAGCAATACCCCTAATTGAACTTTTAAAATTAAATATGAAGTTATGTATACAGAAGAAAAAAAAGGAGAAGAAGAAGCTTTAAACCAGTAGATGTTGGTACATAGAGAGTCAATGTGCCAACATGTACTGGAAGTATAAAATTCCTGACTCCCCACCAGTAAGTTAGAATGGAAGAAGCCTCTTGGATGAGAAGTAAAATGTTTTCAAGCCAAAACAGAAGTCCAGTTGCTTTGGATGCAACCCACATGAACTACATGAGGGAGAATCTACATAGACATCTCCTTGAGTTGAATCATATGCACCAAATTTGGACTAAATCAGGCCGATGGTTAAGAACTTTTGTAAAAGTTCCCATTAGTGAGTAAAATATGAAGAATTACAGTAAAACAACAAGTCGATTCGATTTATATGCACCAAATTTGGATTGAATTGGATCGATAGTTGACAAATCATTGACCAAACACTTTGGGGGATAAGTCCCCCCTAGTCTCAGAAATGTGCAAACAACCTTTCCCAAAATCAATCCAGTCCACCTCTCACTAAGGTCAATGTTGATATAAGGTATGGAAATGATCCATGAAATCATTTTTGGAGTTTTTGCACCAATACAAAGGATCTGCTGGCATGGCGGCAATGGTGATTCCATAATATCCCCAACTTTTTCGGGATATAATTAAGGCACCAGAATTGTTCTCTTTTTTGAATTTTTTACTAAGACAAGAAAAAAACTCTACATTGTATTAATATTTCAAATGCTCAAGGGTAATGGTTGTGAGGCGGTCATTAGAGGTTAGAGAGAGGTTTTCTGAAGGTTCTGACTTTTAAAGTGGGGAGAAATTTCTTGTTCCTGTGCTGGGATATCTTACAAACTTTTGTTAGACCTTATTCATCTTGGTCAGCATTAAGCGGGATATGTTCTTGTCACAGATTTTTTTCTTGAAATTATACTACTTTTTGATTGGTCATAGCTGACAAGATTAATGATTAATTTACATAAAAATGAAACTACTTTCGCAGGAACAAGGCTTTTTTACTATCTTGAAGATTCTTTCTTTTTTTGTGTGTGCAATGTACAAGGGTTTGACACACAGCAGGTAGCCACAGTTGTGCAGAGAGCGGAGTTGGGTAAAAAGGGACAAATTATGACTTTTTTTCACTATTTCTACACTGTAAAGGGATGGAAAGTTGGCTCATGTGCCAAGTAAGAAACCATCCACTTTTGGAGTGGATCCAGATAATTGGCTGACTCTGTGCATTTTTAGACTGATTGGGCATTTGTTCATCATTTTTATCAATTATTTAAATCTGGTTGAGGGTCTCATTACTTTAGATGGGACTATTGGGCATTGGCAGAGTTATGCACTCTCCTGAGTGCCGCCTTAGTATTTCACATAAATTGAGCTGGCGTACCATCTTATATTCAACATTAGTAAAGTAGAGAAGGAAGTAAAGTTTAAATCTACCCCTTTCCTACTTCTTTCAGCAAATAGTAAAATATTGTGGTATAAACTCAAACAGATACCAAATAGAGACAGTGTTTGTGCTTTGCAGCAGTTATGTGTTATCTTATTTTACAGATGTCACATTGGACAGATGAGCCAAAAAAAACACGATTAAGTTGTGAGTGTGAAAGCTGTAAGAAATGTGTCAAGTGGAGGTTCATGGTAGAGGCAGACTGAAAGGAAACTAAATAACCCATATTTCGATGTATAATGAAATAGGAATATCTTTTTTCTATATAATAATGCTGAGCTTTTATTGTAATGCTGTGTCCACACCAAACGCACATATGTGCAGCGTGATTATGTATAAAGTCGATTCAAAGCCGCAAGTATATGTGAGTAGTCGCGAATTTGCGCCGCTCGCTTTGTTTGCCTCATAAACTCGAGCTGCCATAATGCTACCACAATACACAAGAAATAATGATATTTTTTACCTTACATCAGAGCTTTGTTCTTTAGTTTTACGGAATAAATAACAAAAAGAATAATTTCTAAATTTTAAAATCTAAAGTAAACTCAGAACTTGAAAGGCTATATTAATAGCCATACTACAGAGAAGCCAAATATTCGTAAATCATAATAAAACTGCCTTGAAATTAGCAAAAATAAAAACTATGAATGGGGTGAGACAGTTTTGCTTAGCTACCATTCTTAAAACTAGCATAAACAAAAAGTCACTGAAATCCCTTAATGGACCTACAAACTAAACAAAAACAATGAAATTTAAGCAAATTTGACTGATTACGATTAATTAAAAGTGAAATGTATTTACGATTGATTTCGTAACGATTGATTTACTTACTTAAAATGTATAATTTTAATAAGATTTTTAAATACAATTAGCTCATTCTTAAAGTCACGTCAAAATCCTTGTTTCTCCACAGGGATGTTATGCAAACCATTGTTGTACCTTGTTACTGGCTAAAACTAGCTCATTATTTGCTGTAATTTCTCTCAAAGAAAAAGTAAGTTACAAGTTTTGTAAATAAGTTACAAAAATAGGAAACATTTGAAGAACTGAAGAACACCTTGCTATCAGTAATCGATATTCCGATCAGTCAGCCCAACATTGAGCTACATTCCTCCGGTCCATCACCTGTGTCTCAGGTCAGAAGTTAAGCCTCTGTCATGTTGGAAGCACCAAATTCATAGGAGGACCTGCTTCAATTTCCCTGTAGACAATAAATGTTCAATGTTCTCAAATGTTATCATCCACAGAAGTCAAAGACGGTAGTCTTGATTGAAAACTAATTAAAAACTAGTGTGTTTTGGTATTGTCATATTAAGAAAAAGACTAATTGTCTCTGTCTCTTTCTTCCCCTTTCCAACATGAAATCTAACATGCAATCTGTCGTTAAGCAGACAGTATTAGAGGTATGATCTATTTACTTTAATCTGGCGGTGATGGAGTGGAGCATTTGTTCCTCGTCCAGCTCCTTTCATATTGCTTCATTGGTAACACGTAAACCTGGCACGCTCCTTAATGGGATCTCATCCACATTGTTGAATGAGGGAGGGAATTATTATTTCATGCGAGAAGATTAAAAATAAAATCTCTAACAAGGGCCCCATTATCCAAGTTCAATGTTTCAGCTGCTGAATTAGTCGATATGCGACGATCAGACGAACTGCACATATTTTAGAAAGCGGGAAAGACCCAAGAGTTCTTCTACCCAATTAAAAGATATTAAGATATTAAATTTAGTGCTTTCTGCAAAGTACCAAAAATATCAAATTTAGTTTGATAATCATATTCCTCTAGTTTCCTTCCTCTGCCATGCTCACAGATATTGCTCAGAATAAACTGTAACTTACAAATACCAAAAAAATGAAAGATGACAGCAGCTATTAAGCAAAACATCTCAGAGTCCACAGCATTACCATGCGGGAGACAGATAGCTCTGATAAGCTCCATGTACTTCAATGTCCAAACAGCACTTGTGTTTATGTGGGTTAGGTTTGAGAATAGAGTGAAACAGTTGAAAGATATGTTTATATAATGTTTGTGAGTTTGCATTATCCAAGTTGACATTAGTGTGAAAGACCCCGGGTGACATTTGTGCGAGTGTAGGGAACGATCTGAGGTGACATTGATGCAAGTGTCACGACTGACCCAAGTCGACAATCACAAGAGTGACACGACTGACTCACGGTGACATTCGTGTAGTTGTCAGAAATGACCTACACGAGTAGAGTGGTGCAAATAGAGCAACAAAAAGTGCTGATATTAAGCAGGTGTTTTAAAGGTTGTGTGGCAGTAAGGCTTTGCGTGTCCGCTGCAGCCACTGAAGGATATCCTGTGTTGCACGAAGGCATGAAAAAGGGCCAGAATGAGATAAAAACATCTAACTATAACTTAGGACTTGTTACCTTTGTCAGATTAGGTTTCAGCTTCTACTGGGAGAATTCAGCATTTGTGTCTGTGTGTGTTACGCAAAGGGCCTGAAAAATAATCACCGCTGTCGAGAAGACTATTCCCACAATGAAACACAGCTGAGGAGTGACTCGGCGAGTCTTATCCTAAAATAGCTATTTTGTTGGGGAGTGGGTTTGGTTATCCAATTCCATTCTTAAGCCTTCTGCTGCACATGAGCAGCTGATGGATTTATTCCCCAATGTGTGAAACAGAAGCCGCCGATCATGACCTTCTAATGACAAAATTATCCCACAAGACATTGCCTAATGCCGGGGCCTAACCATACTAGCACCTCCTGTTCACCCTCTCAATCTGAGTCCAAACCGTTTATGTACTTAATAACAAATTAACGTTAGATTACAAAATTCTGACATTGAAGACATTCAGTCTGTTTAAATGAAAACTTTTCAACTTTTCTGAGCTTTATAAGCAAACCTTGACTCTAAAACTTAATAATTTAATAACTTAGTAATTTAAGAATACAATTTGTCAAACTGGAACAAACTCCACACATATGCTTTGAGAGAATTTATCCTTTCATCTTCCACCTCAACTGCCGATTAGATGGGCTTTGATAGAGAGAGGCGGCATGCCAGATGTTCTGACTGTTTTGTTCTAGAAAATAAAGGCTGAATAAAATCTGGACACCCTAGATTGTTGACCCAATTAAATTAGGAAAATAAATTGTACAATTCATTCATTCTTTACAATTTAGCAAAAATTCTTAAACCAGCATAAAATCTAGGCACTGAAAATGCAAAATGGGCCTTAAAATTAGAAAAGAAATTCTCACATGGAATCAAGTTTGACTAATTAGAAGCAATGAAAAGTAATTTATTATACCCCCGAAAAGTCAGGGATATTATGGAATCATCATGGCTGCCGCACATCCTTTATATTAGGGGTACTCAAATACAACTCTTAAAGATCCACAAAAAGATTTTTCAACCAGTCAAAGGTCCATTTATTATAGTCGGTCAAGCCACAAGCCATAATACTGTTACATTCAAAGCAAAATGTCCTTTTCATTCAAAACAACAACAAAAATACATACTAAAATAAAATAAAATGTCATTTACATTTTGACATAAATTCAAATAAATACTCAAATAAAACAAAACCCTCCATAGAATGCTTTGGTAAACAAATATATCAAGATCTCAGGAATCAAAGTGCAATGAAAAACTATTTAACATTGTGTCAAACACTTAATGACACAACACCCACGCAACTCTGAGTGAGTGCTCTGTTGCTTTATGTTGTTGTGTCAGTGTAGTGTGTGTGTGTTTTGGTTTGGTCAGCACGTGAAAATGGGCTGCCATCTCCATGGCAAGGATGCGCTGATATGCTGTTACTGGGTCACATGGTGGGTTTACATGGGATACTTTCTGTTTTCCGAATTAAACCTTTCCAATTTGCACGTCTGTCGCCTATTTACATGACTTGTGTTTTTTCCGAGCCGGTGTTTAGATGCATTGACTTGTCTAATCGGAAACACTTTCAGACATGAGCAGTTGATCCACATTCCCGTTCTTAAGGTGGCGATAATGCTTCGGGGAGTTGGGTGCCGACCGCCAACAAGCGCCCAGAAGAAGTATACGAAAAAGAGTGCATGTGCGGAAGTGACTTTTCGCCCAACTAAACGTCCAAATAGATTAAAATATTTCAAAGTTGCAGTGAAAAAATCACTTCACGATGCAGAACGGTACTGTTTTAAAGTCGTCGTATTTAAAATGCGTCGCAGCGCTGAAAAAACTTAGCGAAGCATTTAGTCGCGACGCTGGGCATGCGCAGATACAACTCAAACACAAAACCTTCCGAAAGAGTGTTTACATGCAGCGACTTTCTGAAAGGATTTTGACTACCTCCTTGCAAGGAGTGAAATCTAATTTGGAAATGTTCTTTCCATTCGGAAAGGTCTTTACATGCAACATTTTCCTTCCCATTACACGTCTTTTTTACGAATCTAATCGGAATTAGGCTGTCCATGTAAACCCACCTGTCACACGTTCAGCTCAGGGTCCGCAGATAGGCAACTCGCGGGCTTGATGCGGACTGCGGGCCGCCTATTGAGGGGCCGCTGCTTTATACAATGTATCCTTTTCAGATTTCATACTGATATAGATCTTAGTGCAAGGAAGAACTAAATTGATTTGGGGAAATTGGGTTTTCTTTTTAACACTAGGGGGGGCTATATATCTAAACTATATGGGTCATCATTTTGCAAACATTGGTCCGATTTAATCCAAATTTAGTGCAAATGAATTGACTCAAAGGGATCTATCTAGTATATATCATATTTTACTCTAGTTGTTCAATAAGGGGTATGGCTTGTGCAATGCGGGAGATTGGACACTTTTCGGGACCATAGCCTTGTCGGGAATGATGGCGTTGACCTAGTTTAAGACTAAGGATTTACTTAAAATCAATATTTTAATCTATTTTAGTATTTTAAGATTATTTACCTTCATCCAGGATTAATAATTAGGAGAAAAAAGCTTATAATAAGAAAAAATCTCTTTAAATAGAATTTAATGCTATCTTGCCAGGCCAAGTGAGTCTTTTCAAGTTTACTGTGAAGCCGTTTTATGTCTAGTTTTTGTGTGTAGGCATACGGATGCTTTTCCAAACATGGAGCTCCTCTCCCATGTCTTATACTTGTCTTTTGTAGTCGACCTTTACTCGTAGTGAGCCTGCAGCATTTTCATCAAGGTAACCAATTTGTGCAGGAATAACGTTAATGCGGAAAATTCTTCTGTTAAATTGAGGCATGCTACTGAACAAATCGATGAAGCTTCTTCAAAGCTTCTTTAAATTTTGCTACCGCTTGTTGAGATTTATTTATTGTATAGGATGAATTTTCCAGCAGCGAGTAATTGTGGAGTAACATTCAAATGTTATTAAACAGTGGTCTGTTAGAAGTAGATTTTTTGGAAAGACTGTTAAATATCAATAACATACGTCCAGACTAAATCCAGGGTGTGATTGAAACAGTGAGTGGACTCCTGAACACATTGACTGAAACAAACTAATCTAATCTAATCTTGAGTGAAACATGGTGGAAAGACTGTCATTTTGTTTGTCTACTTCTTCTTGTTTTTGTTTTGGCTGCTCCCTTTTGGATTTGCCGCAGCCATATCAGCTGTTTCCATCCATAGGTCAGTACCCTGCTGGCTAACTGTACAAGTAATGGTATTTATTATCCGGCCCGACTGATCTGATTTGGAAATCAGTTTTGTTTTCCCTATATGGATTTGGCATAGATTTTACGCCGGGTGGCATCCAGACATAACCCTACACATTTATCCATGCATGGGACCGACACTAGAGGAGCACTGGCTTGTGACATCTTTGTGTCTGGGTTTGTCATTATCTCTGTCGACATGAATGTGAAAGTGACCTACAATAATTACTTCATCTGTCTGAGTATTCTAATCATCACCAATGTCCTCTGGTGACACAGCTGCTTTGATCTCAGGTGTAAAGTCGTGTCCATTTAGTGACTCCGCTCAGCTCTATTTCCTTTAGTGTGTAAGTACTTTGATTGAATTGGGCTATAACCACTGTCAGAACATTTGTAAGAGTGTAGCTCTGCACACAGTGTGCTCAGTCAGCAGCAGATTGAACACTTTAGGATATAAAAGTTGGTATACACACACCAACAAGAGAGAAGCGCTTTTCTTACACCTTACAGTTGAGCGGCTCATTTCCTTATTTGACACGAGAAGGACGGGAGACATCACGTTACATCTCAAGTGTATTCTAACGCTTCATTTTACGGCATCAATTCTAGGGGTTTCATCTTATGTCGTACTTAATGTGCAAAGTGCATTCCTTTTCTGCATTACTGCATTGAAATCTGGAAACACTGTGCTTGATCAGAGATCTGTCTTGTAATGATGCTAACCGTGGAATGGGATTTATCCGGATCTGGGATTAGTTCATCCCCATCACCAGACAGAAAACATCTTCGAGTCTCACTACAAGATAATTTACAATGAAGTATATTGAGGATAAATTTGTTTCTATTGTTTGAATACTCTTTATTTAAACAATCAATTAATCAAAAATCAGCAGAGGGGAGACGTATCAAGACGGAGAGATAAGCTAGAAGAGTCCTTCTCGTATCTCTCCTGCTCCGCATCCTAGCTCCTTTCTCCTGAACCTACCTCCTGAGTTGTGCTGCTTCCAACACAGTTTTTGAGCCTTAACTTCTTAACCATCCGTCCAATTTAGTCAAAATTCCATGCATAATCAACTCAAGGATAGCTACTATATATACATCATATTCTATAATGTATTTATCATTTTTGTCAGAGATGACAGAATAGGCCTAATTTCCATAATAACTATCAGAAATATAAAAACAAAAAGAAGGTAGAAGTTAAAAGTGAGCCTCGGCAGAATATGGGGAGACAAAGGATTGAAGTATAAAATAGCGATATTCGTCAAATGAAGAAATCTAAATACAATTCGAAACAAAAAATATTACTCACTTTTCTGCAAGGATGAGAAAAAAGGGAATGTGAGAGTCGGGGAGGGCAAATGTATATGGATCCCAGTCAACAAGCCAGTTAATAAAGAATTGGATTAGAGTCCAAGGTGATTATGAAGATAGGATACAGGAAAAGTTCAATAGGGCGGTTGCAATATGTAATTTATGGCACTGTGATTGGCTGTGATCTGATGAATCTTGAAAGGCAATGGTGGAATATGAAAGTAACATGTAGTCTGAAACTGTCATAAGTATGTATGTCTGTGAAGCCATAAAATTCATTTAATATGAAAGGTTGGTAGCTCCTTTAACTTTTTGTTGAAAATATTACAGTATGAGTTAAATACCCTAATCCTCACTGTAGAAGCTGGCGGACAGTTTGGACAGGACACTTTCTGAAATAATTATTGCCAACAGCACCTTTCAGCTGTTACCCCAGACCAGCCACACAACCCCTGAGAATAGAGAATAGAGGATGCCAGGGTGGGGGACATTTCAATAAATTGCCTATTTTTGACCTGTGATGTTTGAAAGGCACTTGAAACTTTTTATATAGCCTTATGTTGCAAACAGGTCAATTACATTTCCTTACATCTTTTCGTTCTGTTCAGAGGGTGAAGAGTTGGTTAAGTTAAAGAGTATTCACAACTCACTGTACACACGTAAAGAGTTTCGTCTCAACTCATTTCCAGTGAATCTTCTCAACTCTGCTGCCAGTGTTGTTGTGTGTGAAGTGGAGCTTTGTGTAGCTTTAAGCTTGCAGGTTCAAGGCCGGAACACTCTGAAACAAAATGTTCTGATTAAGGATGGAGAGATATGATGGATGAGGGATATATTACAAAAGAGAAGAGGCTCCTCCACATACTCAGTCATACAAAAATATCAAATCCTCCAAACTAAACCGCTGAAATACACTGAAACAACTCTCCTTCTGACTTTAGTCAACATGTCTTGATCATAGGCTTGTCATTTGTCATAGTAAATGACAAGCATAAGCTTGTGCATAAACAAATTTGTAAATCCTAAAATAACAACTAAGAACTGTCTTGTCTCCACTGAGACCCCAAATTTTAGAAAATTTCCCTGTTCAGCTTGCCCCCACCCTATCTGCATACTTGTCAAAACATTGCCTCTCGCATGTACATATTTTCTTCAGGAAATCACAACATGTTTCCTGCTCTTAACATTGATTACAATGGCTGTATCAATGTTTCCCACTATTATTAACTGTGCTTAAATGTTGCTGTGTCCTATTCTTACCCTCTGTCAGTCCCCTCTACTCAGTGTTTGCAGACCTCAAGCACAAACTAGTCATTGGTGACAAGCCGCACACACAGATACATATGGTCTGTGGGGTTTAAATAAGATGCGTTGAATGGCAATGGCAAAACTTTTATGAGAATGCTCGTGGACTCACCTTACCCCTGGGAAATCAGCCTGTGACCAGACATCCACCTTACTTTGGATGCTCAACGACGTGTCTCCATCATGGAACTGACAGGCCATGGGGAGGAGTCTGTAGGTGGTGCACATGAGCCGAAATAGCTGCGATATGCCGAACTAGCAACTGAGGCCCAGCAGGATGGAACGTCAAAGTGCGTCCAGTTGAGGTAGGATGCAAGGAGAACTACTGAAAGATAGTCAGGAGATACACCAGCAGGAGAACTTTAACAGCACTTACAGAGACTTCCGAAAGTAGTACTCAGTGGCTGTTGCTGAAAAGAAAGACCGCACCTGGGCAAAAGGCTGACCACCCCAAGAGGCCATAATGGAGATTTGGGATATACAGCCAGGTCTGATCAACAAACTGACGATGTGTTCTAATCAAGACCCTCTGATGGTCAATTTTGACTCCCAACATCAGGATGTCCAGGCCAAGGAAACGTAGGTTTTACATGGAATGTAAAACCTTGGTTCAGTCTCTCTTCTTTTTGATTCTCTTACTTTATTTTGTGTCTCATGTGTCGGTGTCTTCCATTTGTTGCTTTATCCCATCACATTTGCAAACATTTATTTATTTCCTCCAGAACGACCCTATCCCCTTCTGATTTGGATAGTTTCATTGTGGATTCCTTCCCCAACTTAGCTTCCTCTTCATACGTCGAAACCCTGTATTCACTGGTTCCCATTTGAAAGTATAATACTTTTTCCTAGCTGACTTTGAAAGCGAATATCGGGATGGTATTTTTGCTATCACTGGTTCAACCATCAACAAGGCTGACACAAAACACAATAAATGAGTTCTCAATTTCAATCAACATTTGTATCATTTGATAAAACCTTGTCATGTCACAAACAATGGTTATATGATACCTTTTTTTTCTATAGAAAAGATGTTTTACCTGGGTTATAAGTTGCATTGAAATAGAATGATTACATGGATTTTTCATGCAGATAATGAAGCATGTAAGGAGTTTAGACCCTTAAGTGTTTACTGACTAATGTGCAGCCTTGTTGGAGGTAAGTGCTCTTCATGTGTCCTTCTGTTTAGAGCTATAATTTTGAGTCTAACGTTTTTTATAATTTTTGACCCTGACTCTGAACCATCTCAAAAAAGGGAAAAATAAGAGACAATGGCTCACAGCGGTCTTCAGAATGTCTCTGCAGCATTTTCAAATAGTGTTCTTCTCCAAAAAAGCTAGATTTATTGCAAAAAATACTTTAGCTTTAATAAAGACAACAAAATATTAAGTATTGATAGTAATAGTTGTGGAAGAGAATAATCTCTGAGGTTGATCACAAAACAGTGGAGCAAAGAGCACCACTTTCTTTCTTAATCATGTTTCCTGTGCATGTACATGTAAATATACTTCTTGCCTGAGTGTGAAGTCTTACAAAACACCAGATTCGCGTCATCCACTTTTATTAAAAGGGTGTTGAGAACCCAAGCCCTCCATTACAATCAGCAGGGGCTAGTCAGCTTGGAAGACAAGCTGGAATTCTAGGCTAGTATTTGCTTAATGCTGATCAGCAGCAATCACTGGCTTCTCCACTCCACAGTGGTTGGCAAAGAAATACCCTCTCACACACACACACACATAAACACACGCAGACAAACACACACGCATACTCTCAAATAGTCATATGTATTAGACTAAAGCGCTTTTACATTTCAGCGTCTCAAAACGCTGTCTGTTCTGTTGATAAACAGACAAACAAGTTTAGCCAAAAGCATTACGTCCTTGTCAGTGGGATTACAATAATGCAAAGCACAAAAAACAGCACAACAACACACAAGAGTAGTACACACAAGACTTGCAACGTTTGCATAGACAAAAAAATAATTGAAACTATCTCCCTCAATTTCTCAGAAAAAAAAGAAGAGAAAAGAGAATTATATCCTATATTATATCCTCAAGGCACAGTTTTTTGCTGAGTAATTTATGAGTAGTTTGATTTTTACAGTTCATTCTGTATCCACATAAAATTGAGAATAATTACTTATTTTAGAAAATGATAACAAATAATAAAATATCAGCATGGAACTGCGATGCAAACCGGACTGGTATGATTATTTTCATCAAAATATGATCATTGTAAGCTTGTGGTGGTACCAGCTCATAGGTCCAGTTTTGCGATGGCTGCCGTCCACCAATGCAGATTGGAACTCATCAAATACCTACCCTATTCACCTGTGACTGCTATCTGTTCTGAAATTATAGAGAAAGCTCAGTGGTCATCGTTTTAATTCTGACTTTTCCAAGAAAGAAGATAAGATAAGATAAACCTTTATTAGTCCCACAACAGGGAAATTGCACTGTTACAGCAGCAAGAGCATATTACAGAATAACATTATGTACAATTAAATTAAATGAAATTAAATGTGCAGTTGTGGACATGATGAGTAGTGCAAAGTGCAAGTGAGGCGTGTGTGCGTGTGTGTGCGTGTGCGTGTGTGTGTGTGTGTGTGTGTGTGTGTGTTATTAGCAGTGCTGGTTAAAAAAAGCATTAAGAATGATATATTGCTAAATAAAGTTGTCAAGTCTTTTGAAAATTTACCCATTTGAAATTAGGCCATAAAGAAAGTATTTGCCACTTATATGTTGTGGAGTTTGTGTTGCTTTCTAATGGTGGAATTTTCCCTAAGAATTCTGTAGCTATAGTTGTGGAGTATATAGCGTATTTCAGGGTTTTAGTTTGACTCGTCTTCTTCTTTTGGATTTCCTCTTCTGGGATCACCACATCGGACCATATGTCCATCCATGGACAGATCATCATCCATCCATAGTTACCACCAGCATTCTGCTGACTAATTGTACCTCTGAAGGTATTTGTTAACCCAAGCCCCTGCAGATTTCATTTTGAAATCAGTTCCGTAATATTTGGCATAGGTTTATGCTGGATGTCCCTCCTGACTCAACCCTCCCTATTTGGACTGGCACAAGAAGTATATTGACATTAGTGACACCTTCGTGGCTGGGTTGTAGCCCCCCCAGTTAAGGCCATACAATTTGATAGAACATGTGGGTATCATGGGGTTTTAACTTTTCTGAGAGCATAGCAGGACCGGTCACAGCTTCATCACCACAACCAGGACCATAAGTCTCATGATCTGTTACATCTTTTTCATCTAATTCAAGAGTTTACTTAATTGAGGATGCATTAAGGTCTAGAGAAGCTAGCCATGGTAGCCCACACCACCCCCAACCCTCAGAAACATATAGACACCCACTGTGTTGTTCCCTATGATTGCAACTGTGCCTCTTTCAAAGGATGCTTTCTATGCATTTTGTTCTTCCCTTCTTCTTAATGCTAAAGAGAAAAGCTGCAGCTCCCTCCCTGTGGTACTCTGCCTGCCTCTTGCAATCATCTTTTTTGCACTGCTGTTGAGAACAATAGGAGAGGATATTTCCCTATAGTCTCGGTACAGACAAATAAACAAAAACACGTAAAAGACCAACAAAGCTTCCTTAAGCAGTGTTTTGTTTATACCCTGGCAGGACCATTTTCAGCTGTTTTATTAGTAGCCCACCTCAATTAATATCCCACAGGCTATGTGGAAAAATAAAAAGCCACCTGTTTTAATCTGTTCACAGTGGGAGAGGGAGGGAAATGATGATTTTCTGACAGTGTGTGGGTCTCTGACAAACATGAATTTCAACAAGAGTGGTTGGGCCCGGTCGGATAGAATTTCTAGTCCTTCTTTACGCCGCACCTGTCATCGTCACCCTATTAATTCTCCTATTTCACAGGTAATAAAGTGTAACTGGAGGGCACAGCATGACGTCCAACCTGCAACAATGAAACTGTACTGGTTGTGTTGGATTTTGTTTTGATTTTCTGACTAGAGACGTGGCACTGACTTTTTTTTCTGCTGTGTTCATTGACGTTTGAAATAAAACTCTCCAGGCTGATAACTGAATGTAGCGAGATTATATTGCTGGAAGGATGCAAATGTCAAGAGACCGTTTACTTGGGAGTAGAGTAGTAAGGCTTTGTGCATTCTGGTAAGAACAAGCACTGCCAGGCAGTCAGTAAATGGGACGTGCTCATTGTAAGTCAATCGTTTCGCACCATGGCAGACTGTTCAAGGAGCAAGGGCCAAAAGAAATAAGAATGAGTCCAGTAGTATGAGGATGGGCAGAAACAAACGGAAGGTGTTGAGGTAATATTAAACCTTTGAGAGGCTCACAGAGGCCAACATATTTTCCAGAATATATGGCAGCCTATACTGTATCCCTGCTGGAAAAGTATCTTAGAGGGTTCTTTATCAACTTTTGTCCACAGGAAGTGCACTCTAGATGGAACATTATTACATTTTGTCCACTGGAGATTGCACACGATCAGGTTTTTTACACCTGAAGGACTTCTAGTAGGCATTTTTTCAAGTTAGCTATGCTGGAAAGGGAGCTGGAAGGGAATTTAACTGTGTTTAGTACCCAAGAAAGGTACAAGAAAGGGCTCTTTGTCCAATTTTGACCAAAGGGAGGATCCTTTTAAAGATTTTCTTCGAGTTTTGTCCACAGCAACGGGACCCAGGAATTTCAGGCAAATTTGTGCATTGCCTGGAGGGCAAGTTAGCATGTCTTGTCCATGGGTAGGATACCCTTTAGGAAATTTTATCACATTTTATCCATTGGAGGGGCACCCTGAAAAGCATATTAGAGTATTCTTCCTCTCAAGGGCAACAATGGAAGTCATGATATTATGTTTTGTCCAGTGGAAGGGCACACTAGTGGGCAATTTTTAAATTTTGTTTCTGAAGCCAGAAGGTCAGGTAACCATGTTTGCACCCAAGAAAGTTATTGTAAGGGCCGCTGCTCTGTCCAATTTCTGCCACAGGAAGGAGTCCCTATAGAGAATTTTATCAAGTTTTGTAGAATGAAAGCAAAATAAGGCATTTTAGCCAAATGTGTCCACTGGGAATGGTGCCAGGATGGCAAGTTAGCGCTTTTATCCACTTGAAGGACACCCCAACAGGAATTTGTTCAAGTTTTGTTTGCTGGAAATGGATCCAGAAGGTTTGCATCCAAGAAGGTTAACCTAAAGAGCTGTTAGTTTTTTCATGTTTTATCCATCAGAAAACACTCTAGTGAGCAGTTAAGCATGTTCTGTCCACTACAAAGGCATCGCAGAGAACAGGTTGGCCCATCCACTGGACGGGCACCTAAGATGTCACATTCTCACACCCTATCCAGTGGAAGGTAACCCTGAAAGGCTGTTGATGGCTTCCTACAATACATGCAACTCAACCATTTACATACTCATACAGAGGTGACAGAGGCGACAAATTCCGGTGAAGAATCTGCTCAAAGACACTTCGATATGTAGATGGCAGCAGCAGGGAAATAGGGGTGACTATCACTTCCCCTAAGCTCGCTTTGAGGGCTCTTTATCATTGCCTTCACAAAGGAAACACTGGACCAAACATTACGTTTTTTTACACTGGGAATGTGATGAAGTGATTTCTACACATAAATTCACACATTGTAATGAGAAATAGTACCCAAAGACTGAAACAGTATGCAATGGCTTGGTTAGTGTAAATATCCAATTATTAATAAGCAAACAGACTAAAACAACAAGGCCAGCCAGATTAGTTGGAGCCAGATTAGCTGCTATGGCGGCAGTAGAGAAGCCACGAATGGATCTGTGCAAAATAGGATTAAAGACAAAGCCAAAAGCAAACATCCAAAGGCCTGGAATTCACTCAGAGTAGATTTATTATATGGAAGGATAAAAACAGTGTGTGTTGGTACTAAACCTTAATAGAAGGGCATTCATTCCTTCAGTGAGGAAAGAGCAGACAACAGATCAAATGGAGTCCAGAGTTACGCCAAACTCAGGTAGTCTTATATACACGTAAGGTTCGTAACTTTTCACTTATTGGACGTTGGACCAGGGACATTCATGGTCATCTCAATTAAAACACAAACTGCCTATCAAGAAGCAGCAAAGGTTGGCTTTTCATTAAATTACTCATCAAAGTTAATCAGTAACTGCTGTGAATGAAATCCACAAAACACACACAAGTACAGTAAAGAAGGAATAAGAGTCACGTATCAAGAACTGAAAATAAACCAGCTCCAGTAGCGATGAAGTCCAGGACAAACATTGCAGTTTAATGCAATGAAACAGTCCAGGTTCACGCAGTGAAACAGTCCAGGTTCCTTCAGTGAAACAGACCAGGTTCACACTGTGAAACAATTCAGGTTCATACAGTGAAAAAGTCCAGGTTCATAAGGGGGAAACAGTCCATGTTTGGTGGAAAAAGTTTGGTTGTCTTATTCTTCAATTTTCAGGTCAACCGCAATTTCTGTTCAGAATTTCAAAAAACAACATCAACACATGGCAAAAGTGATCAAATGCGTATGCTTTCAATATAGATTCCCAACTGCATGTACAAGTGTTATTCAAATGTTTCTACTGGGTGTCCAAATAAAATCGACCCTGTGGGTTGAGTAATGTATTCCTTCAAATGTTAAGATCAATACTCCTCCATAAGATATAGAGCAGTTGTGCAGATTTTTCCCTCCAGGTCGGAATGTTAAGCTGAGACAACTGTCTCTCTCTGAGACATTTAGCATTTTTACTGCAGACGTAGCTCTTTCTGATATGTGCTGCAGTGTCAGGAAAGCAGATTTAGTTCAGTTTGAAACCCTGCAGTCCATGTGGATTGGGGGGTTTTGACACCTAGTAAATGAAAATCCCATACCTGGCTTGGTAGCGTGACACATTGTCCTGAAATGTGTTAAGAAATAACAGATTGCATTTGGCATAGTGATTTGTAGCGATAGTAAATGTTTCCTCTGCATACAGTGCATACATGCTTATTTACACATATTTACAGATGGTTTCATGGCGTGTATAAGATCTTGCCCTTTGACAAGGGATGCGGGATTGATCTCAGTACACCGGAAAAAAACAACCCTACGACAAGTAGACCCTCCCGGGACTCAAACTGGCTACCTGCTGATCTGGAGACAGCTTCTCTACCCACTGAGCTACAGCTGCCCAATAAAGATACAGAAAGCTTCAGAATTAGTGCAGTTTCCTTAGGAAAACCTCAGCCTGCAGATTATTCCTCTGTCTGTTTTTGATTCCGTTACTCAGAAGTCTCCTTCCATTATGAAATAAATAAATGCAACTCAAACAAACTGCATTCTGTCTGCAAATAACTTTGTGGGGGGCAATACCCACTGATACAGCTATCAACCTAAACAACTGAACATATATTTTTCTCTTTTTAATTTTTAATGTTGAAGCTTTTTGAACACTGTTGGAATTTGTTAACTATTTTTATGTTTATGGAATACATAAATGCTTTGGGTGGTTTTATGTCTCATTTTGCTGAGCAGTGGATTTGAAATGCTCCTACTTTGAAAGAGAGGCGCAGAAGATAAATTGTGATCCGTCTCGATGATTTAATGTAGCTTCTTCCTTGTTTTACACTACATCATTTGCACTTTTGTATTTTGTAGTTTGCCAAGTACAAGCAGCTTTCTTGAAACCTCAGCTACAATTGAGCACTCCCAGGTCATTTTATGGTGCTATCATTGGACCAAATGTATGGACACACCTCATGGTACCGAGGCTGATGACAGTAGAATGATTGCCGGCATTGTTTCTATATAAATATTGAGATCTTAAAGTGCCTACATTTTAATCAGAAAGTGAGGCTGATAAATTTAGACTTTGTCCACATAACTGCAAACATATAAACTAGGCCTACGCTCTTGTCCCAAACAGCAAGGCTATATCCCCGAAAAGTCCCCAGTTCCCTATGTTGTGCAAGAAATTCCCCTGATTGAACTCTTCAAGTTAAATATGAAGTTACGTCCACAGTATTTTTGTAAAAAAAAAAAAAAAAGGCTACCTGGTGAAAGAAATATGAACTATCAAAATCAGTCCAGTTCTTCCTCGCACTGATGTCTATGTGGGTATACATTTTGAAAATGATCCATGAAAGAGTTTTTGAGTTATTGCGGAACAGAAAGGATCTGCGGAGGACGCTGATGCGTCTGATTTCATTTGAGGTCTGCCAAATCCTTCTTAAAACGTCTTAAAAGTATTTCGCCAAATTCAACTCTTTCACCGTAAACCCAAATGCTTACAATATACAATCAGATTGAGCAGCAAAAACTCTGAATTTCTTGAAGTTTCATTTAACTTAAAAATGTTGAATTCCACTAACTAAGTATCGTATCTCATTAATATTATTTTAAAAAAGCAATGAAAGCCCAAAATTCATCCTGTATTTCAGACAGTACACTTTGGCTAAAGTTAAATCAGAAATACAACAGTGAAAGCCAAATTTATCGCAACAGGTGAATAAGCAAGAGGATGATCATGCAATTGTTTACAGATTTTAACTGCAGCTTTCCCCAGTGTTGATTGTTATGCTGCAATTGTAAACAAGCAGTACATTACCTGATCCAGGATCTGTACTAACCTGCACCCTTTACGACCCAAGGCTGGACAGCAGCCTTTATATATTATACAGGCATACAGCTCTCATGCATAACACAATAAAACCTTCAACAACAGAGACATTCCCATATCATCCATAACATTTTCATAATGTTAGCAGCATGCTTGCTGTGTGTGTGTTCGGTTAGGGTCCACACACACACACACACACACACACACACACACACACACGCACACACACTCACACACTGTAGGATCAGGGGGAGCTATGGGACCTGCTTGGGCATAATGGACACTAAGTCATGCATGTATTCATGTCGCTCTGCAGCACACAGGACACCTTGATCTTTGTGTCAAACACTGCTGGCTCTCACACAGGAAGTCAACACCTCTATGACACTATAGCCTGTAGCAGCGCCGCTGCCGCCATGCTCTTCATTGCTGCACCTGTAGCTCATGCTGATTTTCACACTGCTCTGAGAATGAGCTACATTTGAGAATGGAAGGGTCAAATGGATGAAGTCTCGCAGATCATCTACTCAACAATATGAGACTGGAAAGAAGACAGACATTTCTGAGTCTGCACAGCACATCTGGAGCTTCACAGCAAAACAGTTTTGCAGCACTATTCAAAACTACAGAAGAAATGGAAACAAACATGAAAAAAACTTTATCCTGCTCGAATGGTAATCCAAATCTGCACAACCCAAATTAATGTGTAATGAGAAAAGTTTTTTTTTGTACCCTCTAATTTAAAAGTCTTAGGGTGAACCCAGTCTGGGTAACTTCCTGGGAACTGGTGAACATTCAACTAAGCAGAGATCACATGTTCTCATCCACTTGTCTTGTGACACTTTCAAGGATGTGCGTTTTTTCTTAAATGAGTTTCCTGCTAATGGCCCCAGCTCAGCTATACATTTAGGTAAAAAAAAAGGTTGAAAAAAAATCTTTCCAAATTAAATCGTGAAGGCCTTTTTTCATTTGTTGGGGACACTCTGGGGTCACTGAAAGGGTTTGGTGAAATTGGTGAGTTTTCATTTTGGGCAGAGGTGGCACGAGTAAACATATTGTCATCTCTCAGTCATGTTTGCATTCACTTTTAACTCTCAGAATTCCAAAGCAGCCCTTGGCACCATTCACACTGACAGATGCACGAATATGTCACAGCACCCTATCACCCGATATTCCATACTTTGATTGGCTGTCAGGCGGGGGGGCTGTGACCGATTAAGGGGAGATGGACAACATGTCAGGGAATGAGACTGGGACTACACGATGTAGGTAAAATAATGTAAACGAATATATTCCTGCGAAGGGTTGGAACAGTAAACACATTTTAAAGAACACAACATCCTCAACATGACCTCTTTTTTTGAAATAATGTGTGTCTAACTGTCTACATTTGTGTTGAATTACCAAAATACCTTACCAAGGACACCTGTCAAAGCTCCCACACTTGCCGTGAAAAGGCATTGGAATCTTATTCCAGAAGACCTTTGACCTAATGGGTGCTCTGAGAAATCACACTGGAAAATATAGCATTTAATTAATACTAAGCAGCAATAGAGATTACTTCAGTCGTAGTTGATAATGGGGGAAAATAGTGGAAATAAATGTCATCTATAACATTTTATTAAATGAGAGTTATCATTTGAGTCACTTGCAGGTGTTACAACACACAAAACCATTGACAGCAAAAAAAAACACATCACAAGATCTCCACCTAACTCCACTGACGAGAGGGAACCATTTGTCTGCTTTGTTCCAAAAATTAATTTGTTCTCTGGATAAAGGCTCTCTTGAGAAAAAATAGAAAACAATTAGTAAGAAAGCCTGAGTAAAATTACACTCAGAGGTTATAGAAACGTTACGACCTTGAAATAGGAAGCGCAAAGGCTGAAGCTGAAGAAAGAGTGCGAGCTGCTCAACAAGCTGTGCATTAACTCAGGCTGGATACAGGAGCATTAGTTATCCTACAAACCAAACACACACACACACACACACACACACACACACACACACACACAAATGCAGATAGGTCCAGGGATTACTGTTGTTGACAAATTAAAAGTCCACTTTGAATGATGTCGGCCAGGGGAGTGATAAGCGATCCACTGGATCCACTGTCACACTTGTCGGTGTGAGAGAGAGAGAGGGAAAGAGAGAGAGAAAGGCTGTAGTGCAATGGACTCAGCAAGATGTTAAAGATTATCTGTGGGAATGTAGCTGTGCTTCAGCTCCTGCTAACTGTGCTGCTTAGTGAGGTAAGCTGGCAATAGCTCTCTTTCATCACAAACACACACACAGTCTCTAAATCATTCTCTAACACTTTCATGTAAAATGGTTGAACATGGCTCCATATAAATCAACAGCGCTTAACTAAATCCATGGTATCCATTTTAAAATGGGACGGTAGTAGTCCTTTCAGTGAAATCAAGAATGTCACCTTCATTGAGACACTATATCAAATCTCACACTGGCTCCACAGGTCTATGCATCAACTGTTGAGACAATCAAGGCAGTAGGAGTAGAAATAAATCCGGTTAATTGATGTTTTGAAGTGGAGTGAATTTGGACCGCCCAAGGAATACTATGATATATAGGATCCCTTAATTGTAATCCATTATGAAGGGGAGAAGACAAATATGATTTGTAATACAGGGAATCTGTAGCAATGGTAGACTCCCTGTTGCCAGGATCATATTGCGAGCACTAACATAGATTATAAATCAAACTTTCTGTAGACTTCTTCAGTGAAAAGGCAGCTCCTCACTGCATTATCTAAACTTCTAAACAAGCATCTAATTAAGCTCTGCCTGTGGCTATGAAAACATTTGATCATTTGATCAGGTCTGTTGCTAGAACTGATGTTGGGGCAAAAAAAGAATTACAGGTGAAACTCATCAGATGCTCATCTGAATGGAAAATGAAAATTTAAAAATATTCTCGGAAAAGTTTAAAATTCATTATATCGTCAAATATTAATATATTTTGTAAGGGGTGAACAGTAAAAATCTTTGATAAACAGCTATAACTCATTAGGTGCCAGTGACTTGTCCCTTGCCAAATAGTGAAACTGTATTGATCGTTGAAACATGTATTATTATTTATTATTATTATTATTATTTGTTTATAATAGTTTGTTAATGATTAATAAGGTTTCTACGTCTTAATTTATAACTTAATTAAAAAAACATTGATAAATCCTTGATAAGTGTAGTCTCATTTTAAAGTGGCATCTTAATCTCAATATTCCCTTCCAACTGTGGGAGGTTCATGTATTTCCCCATAAGAAATCTGTTGAATTTCCTTTGGGACTGTAAAAATCCATTTGACAGGCATTCTGGAAAACTTATCAAGTGTGAAAGTCAAAATCAAATTCTATGATTATTCATGGATCTAATATCTCTCATGATGTTTCACTTGAAGTCCACGGAGCAACATTAGCGTAACCCAATAATCAAGAGAAATTAAAATGTAAAAATCGGTTGAAACAGTAATTAAATATATGTGTTTAAACGCAATGCACGACATATTCCTCTTCGGTAAAGGTGAAGAAACTTTTGAGAAAGTGTACATGATGATTAGAGCCCCTAATAATAAAAGGATCTGAAGTTCTAGTGAAGTTGAAGATTGAATAAGAGCTAGTGAGATGGCTATGCGGGGGGATTCTGAAGAACTTGGTGGACACTGTTTCTCATAAAAGTTAAAGTAGTGATGAGGTGGAGGAGGAATGCATCGATCGCTCACTTAAACGACAGCAGACAGCCGCAGAAAGAGATCGAGTTTGACAGGAACAAGATGATTGGCTCACTGAGGTTGTTGCAAAATCAAATTGGTTTACCTTAAAGGGTGATTGCCCTCTGTCTGGGAACCGATCTGGGGAGTGAGCAAAGAATGGGAGAGAGAACGTAAATGTAAATAAAAAAAGGCCATCCTAATTGAACATTTGCCTAGGTTTAGGTTGAGAGTTCTTTATTTCAGACTTTAAAAAAGGATGCAAGGGGCTTTCTTGTCCTTGCTCAAACTGTCAGAGCAGCATTTAAGAAGAAGGTCCCAATTTTGTTGGGAGACCTGAAAGAAGAATAATGTAGTGTCTGCTGGGGGATAAAAGCATGCATTACATTTTTAGTGTTCACTGGAGTGAGAAATGATTTGAACTTTGCCACAGCTCTCAGACAAGAGAAAGACATCTTTGATCCAGCTCTGGCTGGGTGCTCAAACTTAAAGCAATGGAGCAAACTTATCACTAATAGCGGCGTTATTGTGGATGATATTAGAGTAAAATTTTTCCATTTCTTCCAAATTTTCCAAGATGGAGTTCAAATTGTGACGCTATGCAGTGCTTGATAACTGAGTTTCTTCCTCAAAGGCATCAATCACATCTTCATGGATTCAATAAAAAGTGGAATGGTGTTATTGGTGGAAATCAGCACATCAGTGCCGTATATGATGACAAGATTTGTGGTTAGTGAGGTCCTTTCAGGCTTAAAACTGGGTTTTACTTTACTGGTTTACTTCCTATGACTACATCAAAAGGTCCAAAAAGGTATTAGAGCTTTGCGAACTGATCAATCAGTCATCTGTAAAATGCCATCTTCATTCATAAATATATGGATGCGAGGATCCTGAGTCACATATTACTACTACATAGGAATAGTAGTTATCTTAAATGTGCAACCGATATGTATCGACCACATTGGCAGTTATATATTCTGGCCAGGAATGGTTGGCAGGTTTTCTTTTCAGCACGCTAATTACAACATGGGAGGTACGGTAGGTGTGGAGCCAAGCCAAAAAGTTTAACAATCCCATCAATCAAGGAAACAAAAAACAGATTCAGGTAAAAACATTGCCACACCCCAAGTTATAAACCTCATAAACCTATAAAGTAAGTCAATGTACTTTTTGTTGACGTGTATTCTGCCACCACAGTCATTTTAATGTTAGCTTGTATATATACCTATAAGCAAGCTGTGGCTTGGGAGGGAGAGCAGTCATACGCAAATCAGAAGGTCAACACTTCAATCCCTGGGATGCCCCTGCTATCCACGTGTCAAAGGGTCCATGAGAAAGACCCTGAACCTCAATCTGCCTGGCGCTTCACAGTGGCAGGCCAATTCTCATCAGGGGTTGTTCAAATGCAGACTAGTTTGACAATTTTGAAGTTACCCAGGTCTTTAGGGGAAAGGGAAGCAACACAAACACCAGTTGTTGATGGTGAAATTAAGTTGTTTAATAAACTTAAATAAAAGTTAAATTAAGTTAAATTTAAATTAAGTTAAATAAAAGTGGATTCAATATCTTAGGAAACATTCAAACATATTTTCTTTTAAACAATTAAAGTAATAAAGCCAAATGAGGAATCTAACAAACCTTAAGCTAGCTTGTGAACAAAATGATTTGAAATTAAATCCTCTCTATTTAAACTGGGATCTGAGGTTTAACCTAAAATAGATAGAACAGCACTGATCTAAATGTGTGCAATATGTTTTAACCAAAATAAACCAAAACCAAAACATAAACCCCAGATGTCTAATGTCTTTATTGAATTGCAATCACAATAATGTCGCATTCTACAAGTATCGCTCCAATACATAAATAACAAATACAACGAGTGACACAGTGAGCTGCACAACAAAACCAGCCGCGCTAGACATCTGGTAGAAATTGATTTTGATTCTTAGTTTTGGTGGCTTATTCAACCGGATTCGTGGGTTGGAATTGGTCCCAGGCAAAGGATTGGAAGAACACACAACTATTGTGTGTTCTTTTGTTCCAAGAACACAGAACACACAATAGTGAAGGATCAGGAGACGCTTCCAGTAACGGGTGCCAGTTACGGGCAAGAGAATATATACATCCGATGATCCTACGAAATCCGAACTTCTTCTTCATTTTCTTGCGGCTATGCCCTTTTGGGGTCTCTACCGCTGATTATCTGTTTCTATCCAGGGTTACTGCCTGTACCCTGCTGGTTAACAGATGAACAACTTGATGAAATATACAAGAAGCACAAGTGGTACCGGCTGTGGCCGTAACAGTATAGCAAAGTGACAAGAAGGAGAGTACATCAGATCATATCATAGAAATGTACAAAAATACACATTTAAGTGAAATTTGGTTGCTAATTTTTCTGGAATCTTGCTGACACAACAACCAACCAACAGATTCAGGTGAAAACATTACGTCATTCTTGGCAGAGGTCATAAACTATATTTCTATCATTCTGTAGCCATTTCAGCGTTCACGAGGGGCTTGAGCCTATCACTGCTGACATTGTAAAAAAGGTGGGTACACCAATACACCGATATGATGGACTGACATATTGCCAGTCCATCATATCGATGAAAACAACCATTCCTCAGAATTTAGTCACCAATCAACCATGTTTTTGGACTGTAGGAGTAAGACTTGCTCCCTAATGTTAAGCTACGTGAATGCTTAGAAAATGTGCAAACTCCACACAGAAAGGATTTGAACCCAAAACCCTCTTGCTCTCAGGCAATAGTGACAACTCTTAAAGGTGCTTTATGTATCCAATCATAGTAAATTAATATTAACGTATTCAAGAAGGTGGCTCAGAGGGTTACGGTAATGTTAAAATTTCTAGTGTTAAAATTTTTATGTACTCCAATATTCATGAAACTAGTGATTCTCTCAAATCCAAAGCTTTGCAAGTCGTTAACGTAATTGTCAAAGCCACTGGCTTTTTCAGCACAGCGAGGTAATAACTCCAGTACATTATCATTTGGTTGCCACCATGGGCACCCAGTAATAAGCACCCATAAACACTCTCATCATAATGCATGTGGAACCCCAGACCATTCCTTATTGAAAATGAACAAGAATCTGATCTGGGATTCGGAAGCCTAATTCATCCCTTTAGTGGTGATGGGCGAACCTCGGCTGGCTTGCTGGGGGAGCATCATTTATGCTAACAGGGCCTGTGGAGACTCAGTGGAAAAAAAAGGGGGAAAATATCATTAACATAATGCTTCATCTACATACCAATCCGAGCTTGGAGCCACACAAAGACACACACACACACTTTGCCATAGCAAAGGAAGTAGTTGCTCTTACTACACACAAACTAGGAGTCAGGCATGGATTTATGCTAACTTGCCAACATTGCACACACAAATAAAACACATATGACCATGCAAATGCGTACACACACACACCTAAGCACACACACATATACACACTCATCGGAAGCTATTGTGAGATGAGCAGACAGTGGTGGGGGTTGGATGAGGGTTGAGTCCCGGCTCTTTGTTTGATGCCTGTATGACTGTGGCTCCTTTTAATGAGCTTTAATGACAGTCCAGAAGGATTCTAATTAATCTGTGCTCACACAAAAGGTCTGTCTTGTCCCCCCCCCCTCCCCCACCCTCTCTCTCTCTCCTACCTCCATGCACTCTAAGTCCTGCTTTCTTCCTTCCTTCCTTTCTCCCTCTTCCCTCCCCCAGTCTATAGTGGATGTTAAAACCGAGGCATGTAAGTGACAGGAGATGAAGGCCATAAGGGGGAAAAATGGATGATTTAATTGCACCAAAGTTGGCTATTATTATGAGACTGCAAAAGCTATTTCCAGGGCAGCAGCAGCAACCAGACATCTGAGCACCCCCCTCACCACCCACCACTCTTAAGTGCCCAATGTTCAGCTAGCAAAGGTCACGCCACTGTTGTCACCAGACCCCAAATGAAGACACTAATGCAAGGTTTGACGTTTGTTTTGTGGCCCAGAAGCTCCATAAAGACCCTCACCCCACCCCCACCCTGCCTTCACTGGTGAATAACATTCACTTTCATCCATTTTAGCTCAGCTTTTTAATCACCAAGAGGCTGACATATATGAACAGAAGCATGATTCCGATTTTGTAAAAAAGGTGAACCACAATGAAGTCCCCAGCATAAATCTTATTATCATCATTCATCCATCAAATACTGTTTCTTTTATTGATTGCTGAGATTTGAAGGGGAAACAGAGATGATAATTTATCTAAAATATCCGTTTCATGATCAAGGTTTTTTTTTCGGCATTGAGATCCACCTCCAAAAAATGTTTTGTGTAAATCTATTAAAATGAAAATGTTATGGAAACTCAAAAATTCCAGGTAACTTATTGCACTTGATTTTAAATTTTTTCAGTTTTGGCTCAGTCTTGTATGAGTTTAGGAAAATCACATAATAGCCAGATTATTAAGTTTGTTTGGCTAATTTATCTTTCATCATCTTAATAACTTTGAATTTTTGTGTTTTATTTTCTAAATAGACTCTAAGTACGCAGCTCTTTGCTAGTCCCACAATCGTGTTGTTGAGCCCATATGAGAACTCTCATCTAGTACATCAACAGATACGGGTCCACATGGGGTGGCTGTAGCACAGTGCGTAGAGCGGCCTTCTCCCAATCGGAAGGTAGCCGAGTCAAGTCCCAGCAGGTCTACAAGACGTAGGGTCCTTGAGCAAGACCCTGAAACCCTCAATAAAAAAGCTGCCCATTGCTCCCTCAGGGATGCGTCAAATACAAAGAAATCGTTTTCACTATGTTGGCTGTATGTGATCAATAAAGGTTACAATATTGTTATAATTACTTTTTGGTTCTTTGTTGGAGACTTTGTTTGAGACAAAGAAAGAGAGGCCAGAAAGAGATGTTTTGGTCACATACAAAGGAGGGATAGGCAGGAGAGAAAGTGGCAGACTGAAGATGGGGTTTTGGGATGTGGTGAGAGGATATGCAGTTGGTTGGTATGACAGAAGATTATGCAGAGGAAAGGTTAAAATGCATACAGATGATCCCTTGTTCCAGCCCCCAAAGGGAACTGTCAAAGAAGAAGAAGGGGGACCTGACTTAAATGTTTCTCACAGAGTCAAAGTTCTTTCAGTCAGGGGCTATTTGAGAAAGTTTGGACGATTTGTAAATATGCTTGGCAGATGTCTGCACTCTATCTAGTTGTAATAATGCCACAACTATAAAATGCTAATAATTTTTCAGATTAACAAGGGCTTACCAGCCTCTCGTCACGAGTGTGTCTCCTCATTTCTGTTTCCAGCCGCCACAAGAAGCTGTTGTGGGCGACTGAGTGACTTGGCATTTCAGCCAGTGATGATGCACTTTCTCTTATTGCAAGGGCAAGGAACGGGACAACAATGAATATGCATACCAGTGTTCCACAAACACTAAAAGTAATGTGTCTCTGCCACTGAAAGCACCAATCATGGTTAATCCAAAAGACAAAGTAGCACAGATAAAACTATTTGTGTCACATGATGCAAACTGTTATATTTCTCATTGAACCCTTTTCTGTTGGTCACCAATGTTGTGTCAGGTGGTGTGTATTCAGTTCAGTGTTCTGCCCAACTAATTACATGATAAATGGGTCGATCACAGAGTCAGGCCAGAAACCCTCATCAGTGTGAGCTAGTGTGTATTTTTGTATGTGTGGTTGGATGGCGTTTTAATGGCAGACCGATTAGAAAACGGTTTCCTGGAGATTCTGACATGTACAGAAACTCTTCTCCTACTAAGAGCACTCTGATGTAAGGTGTTCCATCTCTGTTATCTGTAGCTGCTGCTCCTCAGACAGGAGGCTGGGGACACAAGGGGGCTGCTAAGTGGGGGATCTCCAGCAAAATAAGAAAGAATTTAAATTTGGTTCCAGTTTATATGTGCCGCTCATGCACAGTGATTTATGATGTATATTATTGATGTTCATATTGTTTATACCCAATACTCACAATAAGATAAGATGCAGAACTTTGGATATCATGCTACAACAGCAACATTAAACAAGTAAGTTTAATTTTCCCTTTTGTTGTGTTATAGAAAAAGCTACAAGGGAAAACTTTGTGGCGGCTGGTGCCGTGACTCCAGACATGTTAATTTTACAGATAATATTTTTCATTACCAGATCATTTGGTTACCAAACAATATTTGATTGCTTTTTTTATATAAAGCCTGATATATACAGTATATATATATATATATATATATGAGAATATATTATTTCACATAGGTATATTCTCCAGTTTAAAATGTCTCATTTCTGTCTCATTTCAGTCCGTGCAATGTAACCTCACAGAAATAACAAACACTACATAACTGACAAACTTGTCAGAGAGGGGAACGATGAAGGCGTGAAATATTAAGTGGTAAGGGAAAACTTATTTAACTGAAAATGTCTAAAGTGCGAGGAGGAAACAAACTACAGGAGAACTGCATAAACGCACTGACTTGTCATATTTGGGCAACAAGTCATTGCGGAGTACAGCTGCCTCACAGCAGGAAGTTCTGGTTTAAATCCACTTGGAGCCTTTCTTTTTTGGAGTTTGCATGTTCTCCACTTTTTTGTTTGGGGTCCTGCTGGGCTACCGGGTTTTCCTCGACAGTCAAAAAAACATGCAAATGAAGTGAATTGATGATTTTATTTAACTTTTTTTTGTCATAGATGTTGAATATTAGCGTGAATGGTGCTTGTCTGTATCTGCCAGTCCTGTGGAGAACAGGTGAAATGTCCAGAGTGTGCCCCGACTTTCAGCCAAAATATTGCCCATTATTAAACACAGATGAGCTATAAAAATATTTAGTCCCCTTTTGCTCACCGAAACAGCTCGACCCGTGGAGACATGGACTCCAGCAGACCTCTGAAGGTGTGGTGTGGTATCTGGCCCCAAGATGTTGGCAGCAGATCCTTTAAGTCCTTTAAGCTTCAAGGTTAGGCCTCAGTCGATCGGACTTGTTTGTCCAAAACATCTTAAAGATGCTAGATTGGATTGATATCAGGGAAATATGGTGTTCAAGTCAAAACCTTAAACTCATTGTTGTGTTCCTCAAACCATCCCTGAACCATTTCTGCAGTGTGGCGGGGAGCATTATTCTGATGACTTCCCCTGCTGACCGGTTAGAATGTTATGGATGATCGGTCTACTCTCCTTCGCCTTGGATGCAGTGGGAATGCCACATGAGACTGTCTACAACATTCACATTATAGAGAGTGGAGAAATATCTTCTATGGATGGATGGAATTCTGCTTTTCCCCTTTGGAGAAAACTTGGCTTAATGTCTGCAAGCGTCATTAAGCAAAAATACTTATAAGTTACTAATTATAATGTATACAGTTGTACCTCCGTTTACAAGCTTATTTCGTTCCCAGACCTTACTCGCAAACCAAAAAACTCGTAAACCGAATGAATATCCACATTCAAATGAATGGAAATCCCATTAGTTCGTTCGATAACCCAAAAATATTCTTAGGAAAATCATTTTCCACGTTAATTTATACAGAGTAAAAGTAATTTTATTAACAAATAGCAATAATAAATGATATAAAAGCCTCATTTATTACAGATTCTGTGTCACTGAACTTCGTCTCACTCGATTCCTTCCGAACGTAAGCAGGCTTGAGCGCGGATATTTCCTGTGAGTGAATAACGTTATCTGAGAGCGAGGGCTTGGGAGGCTGACCTGAGGTCCATTTGTGTTTTGCTCTAGTCTTTGGGCGCAGAAAGGAAAAACTACACTTGTGTCTTTGACTTCTTCAAACAGGATGCTTGTGAACCAAAGCAGAGCACTCGTATACCAAGCAAGTTTCTTACGAGATACAGGTACTCGCTCGTACCGGGAAAAATCAGTGTTACGAGCAAAAAAAAAACGTTTGCAAATGAAATCACCGCTAATAAAGCAAGGCAAATTTTTCAGCAAATTAAATTAATGAAGCAAAAAAAATACGAGAGTCTTTTGCTTGTAAATCAAAATAATCTTAAAGCAAGGCACTCGTAAACCGAGGTACCACTATACTTTATTAATCACACACTCATACAAGTTAAGCACAGAACAACATGGCCTAATCCCGCTTTAGAGTCCTCTAATAGATGAGAAGAATAGGTAGACCTATTATATAATATTTCCTCTACCTCCGCATTACATTTTATTGATGCTTCCCTCCTACTACAAACATAATGCCACTTATGAAAGCTGGAAGGAGGCTTCTAAATAGTTGCACGGTCACTATATCACTTTCCATTGAATTAGGCCTCAGGCAAAAAGCTTAACAAGATTAGCTGGCCAACCAATTTAAGACAGGCACACTAATTTTTTAATGATGATATTGAATATGCAGGGCATATTGTCTTCCATAAGCTATGACTTAATAACTGTCTGCAGTCCAAAGGAGAACCATCCTTTACAATACTATCTGCTGGTTCAGTAGAAAAATGAGTGGTGTTGATAGTGAGAATAAAGACGTTCTTTTAAGTGTGGTACTCTTAAAATCCAAATAAATAACTCACGGTTCAGATCGGTTCGCAGTTTTTGAGTTACTGATTGCCTGTGTGGTGCTCACGGAAGTCTGTAGCACCGGATTTCTTCATATTGTAGTTGAGGTGTTATTATATCGACAATATGTCTGGGATTCATCATCGCTGCGTCCACCGCAGATCCTTTGGGTTAACGTGATAACTCAAAAACTATAAAATGGATCATTTTAAAATGTTGTACCCACATAGACCTTAGATTGAGGAAGAACTGGATTGATTTCAGAAAGATAGGTTGAACATTTCCAACACTAGGGGGAGCTTTATCTCCAGAATTGTCAGGCCATAATTTCTGAACTCTTGGTCCGACTTACTCAAGTTTTGGTGCATATGAATCAACTCAAGGGGTCTATCTTATACACATATTGATTTACTAACTAAGTTTAGATAATGCACCAGAGTTTTTTTTGGGAAATGTCAGTTGTATAGTTACAACACTAGGGGAAGCTTTTATCTCTGAATGCTAATTTCTCAACCGTTGTTTCCATTTAGTCCTTATTTGGAGCATATGAATTGAGGTTAAGGAGAACTATCTCGTATACATCATGTTTTACTCTAGTAGTTCATATATTATTCACTAGATTGAGCTTTCTTTTGAAAAACAATGTTTTCCTGAAATAACTCAAAAACTATGTCATGGATTATTGACCCTATTTATACGCACATATCCTTAAAAAAACGAGGAAGAAATGGATGGATAGGGAGAGGTCAATTTTATATTTCTGACACTAGGGCGAGCTTTAGCTTCAAAAGTTTTCCAGCCATAATTCCTCAACGGTCCAATTTAGTCGAAATTTTAGAACATATGAATGGAGCTGATGACACCTGTCATGTATATTTCCCTGTAATAGTTTATATTTTACTCAATAGGGGGAGTGCTTTTTTACAAACAATATATTTTTATAACCTCCTAATTGTTAGTCCGTTTTTGTCCAAATTTGTTGCGTTTAAATTGACTTAAAGAGATCGATCCTGTATATCACTATACTTGAAAATCTCATATTTTACTCAAAGGGGGGCCTTGTCCATAAAAAACACTGTTTCAGACATAACTTCACCTGTAATTTGAGAAGTACAGTCAGGGGGATAGCTTATGCAATGCAGGGGATTTGGCACTTTTCAGCGATATATTCTTGCTATCGGAGCCAACAGGTCTATTTATTTCCTTGACATCTTAGTATGTCTGATATCATATGATTCTGCTTAGATGTTGCGTTGAGGGGTTGTTTTTTCGTTTCAGTTCCAGCTACCTCACACAAGAAGGCTTTAAATGTGTCTGTATTTTTGTTTTCCACTTGTCACAAAGCTTCCTCGTGACATAACGCCGACATAACCAGGCCAAGTCCAAAAAGCTCACATACTGTATAAACCATTTAAATGATGTATGAATCTTTTTAGGTTATTTCTATCCTAAAGCATCCTCAGCTAATTACATAAAGAGTTCGGGCTAAACCTGCTCTTTCTGGAAAGCACCTTCGGACAACAGTTGTTGCGAATTGGTGCTATATAAATAAAGATTGATAAATTGATTGAAATATCAACCCCATCCATGTGGTCAAACTAACCTCTGGGAACGTATCTATGTCTTTTTTTCATTTTTTTCCCTTCATGTATACATATAGTTTCTACCAAGAGTGGTATAAACCATTTCTCAAAAGTACATACAGTTTGATTTTGCAGCACATAAGTGTTTTTTTTCCCACTGTGTGTGAGTGTGTGAGAGGTCCTGAACCACGTTGTGTGAAACACAGGGAAGAAACAAGATGAACAAGATTAAAAAGACAGGCAGTAGTTCTGTAAAGAAGAGAGTGGGCCAATATTCTACCACAGCGACCTCAAAGTCTGATGTACAGCAATTAAAAGCGTTTGGTTGCACTTGCTGCTGCCTAAGATGGAACAGCAAGATATTAAAATTGGGGGACAATAGTTTCTCTAGCTGTTGATTAAGGTATTGGATATCATTTTGGCCTGGTTGAGTGACATCACAATTTAGTGTTTACTGAGTGGTTTCTAAGGTTTACACGGAAGGTATACGTAGTTTGGGATTATGGGAGTTTTCACATTCATTGTTACAAACCATGGTCGCCAAATATACAGTATAGCCTATAATTTAAATTTATATGTCCTGTTTTTACAAGCCTAAATCTATAATATCTAGGCTTAAAAATTCCAATAACAGCCAAACCATTTATAATTCATACATTGGACACTGTATATTATAAAAGGGTTTTTAACGGCGGCCATGGCAACCACTATGAACGATTTATGTTTGGTACCTTCTCTGAAGTTTCAGTCTTAACAGACTGGCTTTATTGTATGGTTTTTGAATGATAGAATACGGTTCACATATTACTTATTTTTTCAGTGAAAGGCAACGAGATACTGGGTAACAAGTTCACATAGTATCAAAATGCAGACAGCACAGGTCTCATTAAGTTGAATCCATCAGTATCAACTAGGATGAATTTACTGGATTGAGGGATCTGTTTGTTAAGTTTGTGTCCTTAAGCACTCAAAGATTGAATGAAGGAGAAGGAGTAAATATCGAATGTATAAAACTTATGAAAGCAGTGTTCTCCAGTTCTCATACTGCACCCACATACAACCTTGACTTTGAAAACACAAGGAAGAAGAGTCAGGATTGAAATAAACACTACAACACCGAGCACTTTATTGTTTTCTGACAACATGATGAAACTTCCTCGAAATCTCTAGCAATGTCGGAATATCATTCTCCATTCTAGTTTGTGTACTGGAGTATTGGTTTGTCTTGCATGTCTTAACAGACCAGCCATAACATTCTGACAACTGACTAGCTAAGTGAATAACAATGATTATCTTGTTATCATGTCAGTGGATGGGATATACTAGGTAGTAAATAAATCGTTGGTCCTGGAGTTGATTCCTAGAAAGCAGGAAGAAGGTCAGACAGGAAAAGGATGTGAGTCACGTCTAAATTAGTACCTACCAAACATGGTCTAAAGAAGGACAACTGTTCATGGTTGCCGAAGTCTTTTTGATGCTGGTGGGTAGTGAAGGCTAGCCTCTGCTATCTGTTTCCACATACAAAAGCTTCTGTTTCACAAATTTTGGAAAAGGTTACTGCTGGTCCTGATTGGATGGTGCAGGAGGTTGTGTACCCATAGGCTGGCCATGCTGTCCCCGGTTGACCGCTAAAATAAGTCCCATTAAAAGGCTTGTCAGAATCAGAGCTGTATCCACATGGGGACCAGGGAAGGTTGTTTTATGCTTTTAGCAATGTTCCGCTGAAACTTTACGGCCTGCCATTCATGTGGATGTTACTTTGACACGTACCACCTATCTACCTACCTACCCACCTACCTCCATCTACCTCTCAAGACAACCAGTCAAAGCAGAAATTTTCTACCTTCCCCACTGCTGCAAAATTCTTGCTGAAGTCGGCATTTCCGGGTCTTGAGACATGCTGTTTACGGAAAAACAGTCTTGAGACAACATTTGATGTGATTTGGTGCTGTATGAATAGAACAACCCTGACTTGACTAAATGTTCTTACAGACAAAGAACACCCCTTCTGGGAATATTGATATTATACTCCGAGAAGGAGAGTTGGTATTCCTTAGTACTCCTCCAGCAGGATATCGCTCCGTACCACACTGCAGAAGTGGTTCAGGAATGGTTTAAGGAAAATAACTATAGTTAGGATGGCCTCGAATTACCCCAGATCTCAATCCAATCCAGCATATGTGGGATGAAGTCTGGTCCAGCGCAGTCACACCTCAGAACATGCAAGACTTAGAGGATCTGCTGTTAACAATATCACAGCACTCGTTCGCAGGCCTGGTGGCGTCTATGCTTCGATGGGGCAGAGCTGTTTTGGTGTTACAAAGTAAATATCCTTCTTTGAAGATGATCACAGCGGCATTAGATGTGAGATTATGATCACTTTGCTTGGTTTACATTATCTGAACTGCTGGCTTGGAATGATGGGTTTTAGAGCCTTGCACAGGACTGGTTACCTTTTTACCCTCCTCGTGCCTGTTCGACCAATCATTAATCGACCCGCCATGTCTGTGTCTTGTCCTCCCGAAATGAGAAACATCACATCTGTAACTTGTTTTGGAGTAACTTTATTTCAATCACGAGAGGCAGGTGAATGAAGTCAAGATTGTTTATTCACAAATGATTAGTTTGTCAGAAAGTATTTGGTGTACTTGATGATATTTGGTGTCCCAATCTCATAAAGGAGATTGGGATTGAAATACATCTAAACTGAGCAGCATGAGACCCACCAATAAGCCATAACATTATAACTGACAAGTGCAGTGAATAACATTGATTATACTGTTACCATGGCATTTATTAAAAAGGTGCCCCTTTTTAATAAAAAAGGGGCACCTTAGAAATTAGCAATATGACACATGAGGAACTAATGCTATTGTCAATGGTTGGAGCAGTGCTGGTACCCTCTTCAGTAGCTGCATGGTAAGATAATAATGATGCATTATGAAAGGTCTTCTGTGAGGCTGTACTTACTTCAGGCTTCTGCCTATTAAAAGTGAGTGTTTATGTGTGTGTGTGTGTGTGTGTGTGTGTGTGTGTGTGTGTGTGTGTGTGTGTGTGTGTGAGTGTGTGTGTGTGTGTGTGTGTGTGTGATGATTTGGGGGGTCTGGTGCGTTGGGGGAAAAACTCTCAGAAAACTGTGGTATAGTGGACCTCAATGCTTCGGTAGATCTTAGCAGATGGCAGACGGATGACAAAGTCGTGTGAGGAATGTGTGGGGTCGTCCACATTACTCCTGGCTTTTTGTACGCAGTGTAGGTTTTAGGTATCCATGGTGGATGGAGGAGAGCCTCCAAGAATCTTCTTAAAAGTCATTCCACCAGTGCAGATGGTGCCATTCCAGAACCATGGAGCTGTTCAGGATGGTGTCGATGGTTGCTCTGTAGAAGGTGGTGATGATGGAGATTGGGAGTAAAGATCTTTTACAGCAGAAGTTGATTAATTGATGATTAATGGTGGTTGGAAATGTAATAAAAGCTGCATAGTATGAGTAGTGGTAGTAAAGGATGGAGTGTGGATAGTAGTAATAACAGAAGCAGTGTAGTAAAACTATAAAAAATAAGTCATCTTAATTGAGAAGTTGAGATCCACCTTCAGTCTTCAGTGACTGAGAGTTTTTCAAAGTCTTCTCAAGGAGATAGTGCCCATTTCAGTTTTTGCCTGGTTTTAATCAAAGATTGAAAATAGCGTTCTTGCTTTACAGTTTGATTTTAAAAAATAGATTTTTATGACCTTTCCTGTTCCTCCAGTTTGTATGTATTGCATACGTCTTCTGAATAGTCTTCTGAATAGTCTTCTGAATAGTCTTCTGAATAGTCTTCTGAATAGTCTTCTGAATATTTTGAACTTGTTTGGAATGTTTAACCCTTTCGCATCTGCACCTCTAATAAGTAATCCTTTTGTTCATTTGAATTAGTTTGATGGCCATTCAATCACTGAATTTTTACTACAGTGTCTGCATCTGGTTCCTCCAACATCTTATGTATGCTGAAAGATTATTTAGCGGCTGAAATAAATTTTTTGGTGTATCTCCCTCTACCCCTCTCTTCTTTGTTTTTATCAGGATATGGTTGAATCTGGTGGAGCAAGCTGGCTTCATGACATCCTTCACACGCCTACACTCAAGATCATTTAACCTACGTTCCTTAATTGTACCGCTATCTCCACTAGAGGTTCTTACATTCATGTTCAACCTTTTACCTTCTTAGATTGTCATTTCCCTGCAAATAATCAGATCTTCTCTCCCCCCTAGATTCTACAGCCATCTGACTCAACACACCCAGCAATTCACACAGTCTGCACTCGTCTGAGTCTGCCCAGCCTCAAACCTCAGAGCAACTGTCAACCTCAACATCTCCAACCACATCCTCCTGCCTACGTCAAAATAAACTCTTTTAAATCTTCCTCGTAAGTGCCTTTGGTTTAGCCAATAACTTTTTACAAAAACATACCTGTCATCTAAATGAAACATCAGAGACCTTTACAAGCGTTGTTTTTGCATTGTTTTTTTTCTGTTATTATACAGTAGTTGAAGTATAATAATCTTACCGTCAAGCTTTAGGAGTCCAAAACTAAAAGAAAAAAAGACAGCAATTCAGCAGGAATCAGAAAAATTTTGCTTCAATAATGGAAGGCAAGAATCTGGAGAAAGTTGTAAGCAAAACAAATAAAGGAAAATCCAAAATACTAAAAACAAAAACATACACTGAAGATGAATGGAAACCACAATGTTATAAATATTTGCGGAGATAAAGTAGATATCACTTACCGTAGTGAGAGGTAGTCCCATTGGTCAGCTGCTTGGTTAAAAGTTTCCTATTTGTGGCCATCACACTGTTATCAAAACTCAATAAATTTAGGCCATGCATTGCCAGATTTCATAAACTCAAAAGTCTTAAACTTTTACAGCTTAACTCTTGTGTGGTGTTCATATTTTTGTTATTCAGCCAGTGTTTGTGGGTCTGGTGGACCCACTGCATTTTTGGATTTTTAATTCAACACAATCAAACAATTTTATGTTAAAATACCCAACAGATGTTTACTTCATCCAAATTACCAGCAATATAAAACAGCATATATGGTTAATATTTGCCCTTTACATTTGTTAGATCACATTTATGAATTAAAGTGCTACTCGTTTTTTGTTTGTTTTTTAATAAAATGTATTAAAAAAAAAAGAATATCAATTATAATCAAGATATGAGTAAAAAACTGAACAAATTTACAAATGAAGCATGGTTTTTCATAACTATTAATTTTTATTTATTTGAACTTCATTAGAAATTTAAGTTATTCAGGTCAGTTTACACAACACAAGCGGAATGCATACAGTAACCATACCAGCCCATAAAACACATGAGGGGCTTTAATGTGTGTGTGTGATGCACACACACACAAACCGAAGCTATTTTAATTGGCACCCCACATCAGACCCAGTCTTCTTCCATAACCAGCATTACCTTCTCTGGTCACGATATTCCCCTCTCTTCATCAGTCCCCAACCTCGGTGTAAGAATTGACCCTCAACTCACTTTTGAATCCCACATCAAACACATCTGCAAGATCTCCTTTCACCATCTCAGAAATATTTCCAAACTCCGTTCTTCATTCACCTTGAGTGATGCTGAAAAGCTGGTTCATGCGTTTGTCTCCTCCAGACTGGATTACTGTAACGCACTTCTCATCGGGATCCCTGATAAAAGTCTTCGAAGACTTCAGTATGTACAAAACAGTGCTGCAAGGATCCTGATGAGAGTGCGTAAACACGAACACATCACCCCCGTTCTTCATTCCCTTCACTGGCTTCCCATCTCCACCAGGATTGATTATAAGATCTCTCTCCTCACTCACCAGTGCATCCATGGTAACGCACCCCCCTACCTAAAAGAACTACTCACCCCACTGACCTCTACACGATCCCTCCGTTCTACCCACTCATACCGCCTACTCCTTCCCCGGACTAAGCTCAGCACCATGGGTGATCGGGCTTTCTGTTCTGCTGCCCCTCGTCTGTGGAATGCCCTCCCTGACCATCTCAGGGCTCCACAGAC